>AZLU01000160.1:0-97251 GCA_002224055.1 Pezizomycotina sp. ARF18
CTAAAGTATATTATGCCGTCAGCGCCCCCTTAGATCGCGAATTGGCATTTTCATGTCGCCCTGTAAACAAAAAAAGAAAGAAAGCAAAAAAAAAGAATAGGACGTTTATTTCAAGAAAATTGTATCGGAAGAGGTCGGCGAGCAAAACCTCATCACCCCTCCAAGAAGACAATAGTGATGTGATCTATCTACAATAAGTTTCGTGGAAGCTCTTCCGTCAGCGGATGGGGTGAAAATTCCTCCCGTCGCGGAGTTCAAAAGGCATCGAGTGGAACGGGATATTGCTCACAGAATACGGAACCTAAGCTTGAATTTTACTAGTTTGGCCCTAGGTTATCTATCTTGAACAATATAACCCGAGGCTATAACATGGAGAACATTCCATAATCAATTTATTCACGCATGTACAGTGTAGTGTGATCTCCATCTGGCGAGAGCCTGAGATTCCATTTTTAAGACCGATAAATTAGGCCTTCGTTTCAAGATGGCCAATTAGGATTTCTAGAATATCCAAAGATATCCAATGCATGGGGAATTTCTTCAAACACAGCCAGGTGCATTGCGTTTACGTTTATACGAAGGATTCCGTATGTTTAAGCACTGCGGCTTCCTAAAGTCCGCTGAATGTTTGCGGAAGAAACCTCGGACTTCCGGCTTTGTGGGGAAATTATTACGAAACTTTGTAATCCAAAGTTGTCCACGACGTAAGAGAATGGGAAAAAATAGCTGGAACGGAAATGAAGCAGAGGAGTAGGGGACTGTTAGCTGTCAATGAGGCATGTGGGTTCACCGTATAAATTACATTCACGAAAATATAAAAGTGTTTCGATTTCAAACGGAGCCTGCGAATATATCCTTATTAGGAAAAGTGTCGATCCAAATATGGTACCATTCCGAGAAGGAATTTCTGTTTTGAACATCGTTCGCGCGACTTTCGCTAATCACAATCGCGCGAGACTGGGGTGTCGGTGCGGGGAAACCCTGGATGAACAAACTGGTGATGAGCCAATCTAATATGAACAGGGAGTGAGGGATGTGTGAAAAAGACCCGAGTCATGACGTGTAACGATAAACGAGCACGGTCCTCCGCGAAGGAAACCAAACACCAAAAGGGGAAGGGCTCCAGGGCATACTGATTGGTCCGCCGAGAAGTTAATTTTCCCTAAATCGGACTGGTGCTCCTGCAATTAGATGAACCACACGCCGGCATTGTATCATGCGTTTGTCCTGTTTCTCGGGGTAGGCAGAGCCTCCAGAAGGCTTCAGAGCAAAGCCATCCAGGAATTAGGCTGAAGCCTTGTAACATTCTATGAATTTTTCACGACGATTGAAGCTCAACATCGTCCCTCTCTTCAAGCCCAGGATTGCTCTTCAAAGCCAGAATTACCAGATATATAACAGACGAACATGACCTCCTATCAAAAGTCGGAGCTCTCTTATTGTAACCCAATAGCCTCCCAGGCAGATACTTGAATCACATCCTTAGTGCTAGTACAGCTAGTGTCAATCCTCCACACTTGGTGAAATCGATGTATGTTTTTTATTCTTGAGGTTAGTCTATTTTGGGCAGGCTTTCCTGTTGGATTTCGACAAGATATAAGAGTTAATCATCTGACGCTTCAAAGGTTGCAATATTCACCATATTCTAGATTATCCCTCGTCCATGTTACCTCTCACGGATGCGTATGCTTCACGCTAATATCGAATCGGCTTTATGTGCATTTGGGCAAGAATCATTTGGCGTCTGCAGCGCTTTCAAGAATACACTGGCATCGTAAGCCAAACCCCAATGGATTGCATTTAAATCCTTGATCCGGTGCCCAAATCTCGGTAAACTAGAAGCGGGAATAAGGATATTTTAGAGGGCATTACGACTCACGTTAGAATCAAAATATGGTTAATCGAATATAATCTAGTTCACAGGATCGGTTTGCTGGTTTGCGTGTGGCTATGTGGATGAATCGTGCGACGGATGGCAATCTCCACAAGTATCTACCTAACGCTAGAATAGATGCACCAGATGTATGATTGACCTATTCGCCTCTTTGTAATCCCCAGAATAAAATTTCCCTCCCCAGCACTACACATTCCCTCTTCCAGCAATCATTACGTTTTCTCATCAGAAATCGTTGCACACTTTCTCCGAAGAAATCCCTTCGCCTCGCGTGTTCCTCACTTAAGCGATGTTATACTATAGAGTTAAATCCTCTTTTTTTTCCCTAGCAGCGAGTTTCTCGAAAAAATAGAGATTCAGAGTGCGCTAAACGTCAGTATCCAATAGGTATACTAGGGATAGTGCGCTCCTTGTTACGGGTAGAAGCCGGGCAAGTAGCTGCGGGAGCTCTATTTTAGCCATGAATTAGACAACCGTCTGAACCGAAGCTTGAATCCATCAACAGCGTGGATGACGTCTACCAAGCCAAGCGAACGAATTCTAGTCATGCGAATATAGATAAAAGAAATGATACCTTTGACGCCAGGGAAATCGTCTCGAAGGATTCCTCCTGGTTTCAAGAAAACTATGGAAAATCGGATCCGCAACTCTTCCTCCCAGAAATGCATTTACAAGGGCGCACGCGACAGCGCACAGCGAAACAGCTCGCAGCTAGCACCGCTAACATCTCGTGATTGCGAAGCGATCGTGACAGCAGGCTTGACGAGTCCGGCGAGAGGACTCGATATTACGAGAGCCGCCTTCTGCTTATGCATAGGAGGTGAGGGGATCATCACCAATCGCGAGATGATCGAAGCCCTTGCCCTAAGTGAAGACCCGCAAATTGACGCTGAGATGGATGAAAGGGTGTCATTCGCGAGTGCGAGAAGAAAATTTTGGAGATAAGCGGGGGCTAATTGGTTTTGACGAAAACGACCGTGTACGGTTTGTTCACCCGACGGTTAAAAAATACATCACGAGCGGAAATTCAGCCTACAGCGTTTCCCATGGCGATGCTCATGAGTACCTCTCGATAACTCTTGGACTTACAATGTTATGGAAACATTGACCGGGATCTTCAGAGCGAATCGGAACTCGACGGTCCATAGCGAGGTATTTCCTAGAACATTGCATTACGCATTCACATTTGGCAGAGGCACAGGGGAAGTCGTTGGCAGTGCTTCTACTGCAACTCATGAAAGCGATCCGGAGGCCTTTAGGAATTGGGGTAGAAATATTCGGAGATCCGGGGTATTCAAATCCGGGATGAAGAATAACGCAGCACTGTTATTCGCTGCGAAGTTCGGATTCCGCGATTGGCCAGGAGAGTGGTTGAGATAGCAGGTAAGCTCTAACTAAGTTTTCAAAGTTTACAAACAACATTCGCATGCGGCAATGCAGCTATTGGAGATTTGCTTCTAAGCAAAGCGCCTGTTTACTCAGTCAACGCATTCTTTTTTTTCTCTTCGGCTTCGTTTTCAGATCCCAATCTTTCGATTTTCTATGTTTCTATTCCTTCTACTAGTAAGATTCGAATACTTCGTTAACGCTCACCCTCTTCTCCTTTATTACGTTTATCCCTTTCTGGTCGCCGATCCGTTTTTATTCCTCCCGTCCCATTTCCTTCTCTTTCTTCTTCCTTGCTTAAGGCAATCATGGTCTATTTGGTTGTCCTGTCAGAAAATACTCGTTAACCACAGAATGCTCATAGTAGTTTGCATGCGAGTCTTTATTGCCACTTATCTGCATTGGTGGGCGTTTGTTCAAATTGTGTGTGTGTGTGTATATATAAAAGTGTTCGTAGATATGTACATATAATGGTCGTATTCTCCACAGGATTTTTACATACAAAAATTACAGCATTCTTATTATTATCAAATGAACCAATATCATGATACGATGTAAAAGAGGCTCCCTGAATGCCCTATACTTCCCCATATACTCTCCTTCATTAAGCGCTTTCATTGTCTCATGATTGTATACTGTACACAGCTGTCCATCGGGAGCTATAGCTTGGTGCGATCCTGGCCTTTCGATCTCTGTTTATTGTGAGAGGTTTCTTAAATACATGGAATTCGGCGTTCGAGTTCTTAGAGCTAGTTTGCAGGCAACATAAACAAAGGGAATGAAACCAAACATATCGCCAAATCGTATGACACGTTCTATGTAACATGAGATTGGCAGACGACAGAGCAGGGGAATATACCATTTTTCAACATATGAAAGCCACCGGGCAGAGATAACCTAATTTTCAATTTTTGTTCCGACGCATAGGTCGTAGCCCTTAAAGCTGTTCTGCTTCGGTAGTATGAGTTGGTTGTCGTAGACGGTGGTGCTAGGGCAGCCCAGCACCTTCTTGATTCTAGGGTGTATGTCTTGTCTTGTCTCTGCGAGCTCATACGCGATTTTTGTCGGCTTTCCCTTCTTGTGAGGTTCGCATTATGGACTTCCTTGAGGGCTATCACATCTATCAGTGCCCGTGTGTTTTACAGCCTGGTACAGCGGCGTCGTTTTTGAATCCTCGGGACATCTGGGGGAGCATCGAAGGTCTGGATGAGTATATTGACGATATCTTTAAGGATACTGTTGTACAGCTATGTCGGTCGGAGTCTCTCCATAGTGTATTCTCAATCCTAACATGACGCCCCATCGTCATCATGAATCATTTGCTGCGTCATGATGTCGAATTGTTCTTCGCAGTCGAGCCAGTGATATGTAACAAGATGAACAGAATGTTGCCCGAATCGTCGGGCGGGCAATCATAGTGCAAGTATTTCGCGTCCCAGTCGTCGTATTTCTTCCTTCGCGGTAGTGTTTCCCGTGTCGTAGGTCTCGATGTCTTTCGGTTTCCGGTTTCCTGCGATCGCCGGCCTCGTTGCGGGTCAGTTTGCGCCGCACTGCGAAACCTATTTTCCGAGTCGGTCGCCAGACTAAATCCACGTTCCCGGCTTTTCGACTCTGAACGAACATAATCACCAGTATCGACCAAAACTTGAGTCATTTCAAGTAAAGATGTAACCATACGATGGCTCCCGCGATTCATTAGATCGTATTTCTCGGTACCTGAGTGTGTCTGGCCCAGAGTGAAGGTGTCGTATCCATCTACGAACTTCAAGAGAATTCCAACAAAACGCAGATGATTATTATAATCATCGCAGCTCATCGCTAAGGAAAATACCTCGATCGGATACTTATCACTCGCTCGCCGACGCTGCGTAATCGCTCACTCAAACGTCTGCGGCGCCCTGGTCACTAGTATGGAATTAGGATGCGTTATTTTTCTTTTTCTTTTCTTTTTTTTTCCGGCTTAAAATTCACGAGGGACTCACTCGATACATGATAGCGCAGTAAAATCGCGACTCCCGATACGATGTATTACTGGACTATGCTGCGCGTCCCTCAAGATCCATCACTGCTTAAGGTTTGTTGATCAAGGCCATCTCTTCAGCCGGTCGAGCGCGAACATCATTATTGTAACGACACCGTTGACAGTTGACTCGCGATTTAAACCTGCGTATTCGGGCTGGACTCGATAGTGTCCCCTAGCCGGCGCTTTTTGTTCTCTGGCCCGACTGGCGGGAGCTGTGGCATTGCGGAAGCTCGGGGTCTTGGCGCTCAATGTGATCGCAAGATGCGCCCAATTCGCGTTAGTTCCCACCGCTAACTGGTCTAGGACCAGACTTGCCCGAACCAGCAAGTAGATTTTCTCCGTGCGGACTGTGCCGGCGTGGTTTCCCGTTAGCGACCTCGTGTCATTTGCGACCAGGTTCAAGTTGGTACCTGAAAAACTAAACACGCTTGATTATCGAAGATATTATTGAATATCCGGACTGGTCGATGAGATTCGCGTGAACTTGTTGCTCTGTGATAGGATTGTGTTGTGGTTGCTGGACCATTTGTGCTGGCAGGCACAAATGGGTAAGGGTTCGGGGGAGTTGCCATTGAGTTGTCATGTTCGCCGTCATATCGGGGAAAGACCTGTCTGCGCAAAGCTTTAGGGCAGTGGGATTCGACAACTGAAATGGCCGCACTTGTCCTTGAACAGGTAGAGAATTTGAGGGCGGATTTATTCGATATATCCACCCAACCAGTGTTGAGCGGCTGGTAAACCTGTTGGGATTGATGCTGGGGTTGGACAGGCTGCAGATTCTGAGGCTGTTGCAGCTGACTCCCAGCATCTCGTCCGGTGGTCCAAGATAGGAGGATACTGGCCACAACGCCACTCGAAGCTGTCGCCGGAGATTATTCCGTTCCGTATATGAGCTTGAACAAGACTTTCACAATAGTCGCAGCGCCGACCGTTCAGATTCCTCGAGAAGTAATCTAGCTCGGTCGGCAACTGCTCCTCGTTATACTCGCATTTCCGTTTGGCATTTTTGCATTTGCAACACCCTACGCTCTTAAATTTCTTACTCAACGGCCGTTGTTCCAGCTGACTTCACGTGGGCGAGACATGGTACTGGTGAACCAACAAGGATGCCCGACCGAAGCGTACTATTCGTTCAACGAAGCTGGACCCGAGATCCGAATTAAAGGATAAAAGGGCTTTAGTTAGTCGCACAGAGAATAATCGACCACCTGTAGGATGGTAGGCATCGATATATTCAGATAACCACGCAGACTATTCGGTGTTATTTTCCAATCCCAAATCAATCTTCTTTTCCCAAAAGGTCAAAAAAAGAAAAAAAAAAAAGAAAATCGAAGATTGACAGTCGGTGGCTTAGGAGCAGAGATAAAAAAGCACAAAGTGTACAGGGGAGAGGTAAGTTAATCCGCCGGGGGGAAGAAAAGAATCGGGGGAGACAGCTGTTTGTGGTAAGGAATAAGGCAGGATCGATGTGTGAAATTGGTGCTTCAGCTACCGCCGGGGCTGCCAATGTTGCGTCCCCTAGTCAACTATCAGCGCCAATGCAAACAAGATAGAGGGGACAAGAAGTAGAGATTGTAAGAGAAGAATAAATCGATATTTTAATACTTTCCCACCGACCAATACGACTGATTAAATTGGAATTTCCTATGATATTTCTATTGATATCGAGGTCAGAGATCATAGAGAGGATGGGTGTGAGAGCAGAGAAGTGTAGGACTAGAGAAGCAGATCCCACAGAAGCAAAGACAACACAATCCTGTAGAAAGAAATGAAAGGGAAGAGGGAAGATGGAGCAGTGGAGAAGACAGAAGAAGGGAGGGGCTTATGGTTTACTTAGTTTCTAATCGACTGACGAACTTTGTGCCTCCCAGTTTGCGAAGTCCGTACTTTTTCGTCGACCTCCAAACAGTCACCAGACGGGAAGAGAAAGATGTAATAAATATTAAGAATTCTTTAGGGCCTTACGAATGCCGGGTAGATGTTGCGCTAATCTGCTATTACTGAAAAGAACCACCATCGCGGAGGTACAACCCTTGGGATATTTATGCCAACAAACTTTCCCCTATCTCCACTTACATCTCCTCATGCATGCACTGCTGTGGTTCTCTGTAGCCTTCTTCAGGCACAGTATGAAGTACCTGTACAGAACGAAACGCAGCAGAGTAGCTAAAGAAAGAAGTATTGCCCTGCTAAGAGATACTTACATACATGCATACTTGCAGCGAAACTCCATTATTATTTCGCGCGGCCGGGATCTTCTGGATCAATGTTTTGTTTTCCTTCTCTTTCTTTTCTTTTTTTTAAAAGAAAAGAAAAGAGAGAGAGGAGAATAACAACAACAATAATAATCGTGCAGAAGAATAATTAATAAGCAAATGTTAATTCTCAGAAAAGATGAAAAAAAAAAAAGATTGGAAAATATCGTCCCCCGAAAGCCTTCTTTGCTGCAGAGCGCCATGAGTCAAAACTGGAAACTGTATCAGAAGCAGGCTTCCGGAAGTCAGGACATTCGTCAAAATAGCTGAGAAAAAGAATTATTGATCAACAACAGTGAAGAGGATAGAGAATCGCGCTGAACTTGGACTCCTGATTGGCCTGATATCGAATTCATCCATGTATAGGGGCTGTTCTATACGTAATAATCTAGGGTGGAAATATCTTTGATTATAAGATTTTATTGTAAAAAGCTCTGTTTAGAGGTAATTCACCATATCTATAGCTACTAAGTAGGAGCATGTATACTCTCTAACGCTGTTGCTCTGTGAGTGCGTCTCACTCCGAATTTCCTTTTTTATTCCACGGGAAAAAATCCAACCAGGCCAGAAACACTCGACGGATTCAGCAAGGAATTATCCTAGAGTACATTACGCGGCTCTAACAGTCATTCTAGCCTAAAACGGTATAAATTCCAGAAATTTCGTAGTATGAACAGAAGCGTATGTAAATATCTCTGGCAGCAACCTAACAATAGTAATTTGTAGAAAGCTGCGGAGTCTAACATCGTGGGAAAAAAAGAGGTAATATAAAGGTCTTGTCGTTGAGATAACCGGAAGTAGCCGAAAATGATACTTAAAAAGATACATATTAAGAATATTAAAAAGGTCAAGAAGAGAGTGACATTGGAGCAGATTGGCTCGTTCAGCTGTTTATTGGGCGGAGACGCGATCGATCGTCATCAATATCGCCCTAGTTTCACTCCACTTTGGTCCTTACGCGCGAAACTTCTGCGAGACATTGCAGACTTGGCGCGGATGCGCTCGCTCGATTCGCGCGAGATTTAAGGTTCGCGCGATTTTCTGCCAGGAATTTTCAATTTTTCAATTTGGTCTGTAGACTCTTGTTCAAAGCTGTCTTCATACTCGCGCTAGCTCTCGAGAATAGGCCGGAGTTCCGAGCCAATAGGAGACACTCTCCACCTACCGGCTACCCCGCGAAAAAAAACGGCGCGGAATCAATAAATGTCTATATATCCTTTCAAGGCCGCTAACACGCGGATATGTTTCCTGTATCTAAAGCTTTCCTCTAACGACAACAAAAAACGAGGCTGAGGCAAATACTGAGTATAGAGTCCCTCAGTCACTAATAGACGTCAAGGACTATGCCTCCGAACAAGAACTTACAATGGGCGGATCCTGTTACGATGAATACCCTTTCGAAGAGGAGGAAGTACACGAGAAACGAGGATTGGTACGGACTGAAGGACAAAGTCTTGGAACTGCGCAGGAACGATATTCCACTTTCAGAGATATGCAAAGCGATGATTCGAGAAACGATTTAGAGCCTCGTAAGTACCCAAAACCCTCCACTGAATTTGACTTTTGACTTGAAAATTTACCGAAGTTTGAACGTATTAACATGTCAGATAGGAAGTTCAGTACAAATTATCTCATGCGCTGGGTGATAAACGGAACTTCACGAGGAACCAGAAACGATATATAATCAACAAATCCTCAAATACAATGGCAGAGTGCCTACGTTTTACTACGCAAGCGGCGAGTTGTAGACCAAAAAAAGATCTTAAGAACATGGACGTAGAGTAGATATGGAAGTGAGTGTTGGACTACAATACTATTGAGCTCTAAAAATCGAATTCGGAGCTGACGCTGACACGCCTTTTAAAGCTGTATCACTCTCTGAATCATTTACTTCTGATGGATCTCGTCTCGCTGCCCACTCCACCTCCTAGTCCGCCTTTGGCAGCCAGCCAGATAATAAGGACTATTTGATGGAATTCTTGAACTTCAGCGTGGTCGATGATGAAGGCAACCTTGAAATTGGACTGCCGCAAAGTGAAAGCTGTGCGGAAGATCCCAGGCCTGAAGCCGCAAAATATCCTGTAAAGGAAACGTCCGCCTCTACCCTTTTGCATCAGGCACGCCGCCGCCGGACTCCATTGAGTATGTAACTGAGAAAGTGCTCGATTATCTAGGCGTGCCACTGGATTACATACCGGTTCTTGGATGACGAACACGCAACAGGGGATGTCCCACTTGAGATGACCCGGATTTCAGATGAACTCTGGGGAGAAACGCCGTGGAAGGTCCGGGTTTCAAAATTAGTGAACAATTTTACGAGGACGAGATGAATCGTCCAAAAAGTGCGTTCCATTCCTATTTATTTTTCCCGCGCTTGATGTACACTTTCGCTATTACTTCGGCTACAATGGTATTACAACGAGCCATCGCACAACAGTAAAGGAATGCGTACTCGCTGTCAACCAGATAGAATTGTTATCCATCAAGGAATGAAAAAAGGGCGTCGGCCTATCATCATGTAACTCCTCTTAAGCTGGAAGATACCCCGAATTCAAGGGAACTACTGGACACGGAACGTCTCCCACACAAACAAGGACGACTGCTGAAATATGCCGGCTCGATATCTACTTTGAAGGCCTCGGTATCAAATACGATCTGTCTGAAGGTGCCGAAAAGATTTCCGAGGATATTAAACCTTTCAGGGCGACAGAAGTTAATCTTGAGCGCATATATTCAAAAATGGCTGAGGGAGTTCCGAATTCACTGCGAAATACCTCCACCCGCGACAATCCGATTTTGTGAAATATTAGAGATTGAAGAGGCTATGATGCGGTATATGCAACGGTACTTTACAGTCGCATGAATATAAAAAAGCGATGGAGACGCTCAGACTATCTGTCGGAGTTCTATCTCAGAAAACTTGGTCGGGATAACTCCTGGTCGCTCAAGGCTCACCGTTTGATGGGCCTCATCTTTCGCTCGATGTATCTTTTCGACAAGGTCAAGAGGTTTTCAAGGGAAATGCCGTACATACAAATCACGCTCGGTCATTACTGGCCATCTGGGCATCGTTCGGGTTTACGAGTCGCTCTACTTACCTAGGACCATCGCCTGGAACAGATCTGGGAGCCCATTTGGAGGCATTTGTCACCCGATTTCCTCGCATCGACTTTATATCCTCCCTATCGCCCCAATGATTCTGGGATACATTACATTCAGCCTACTACTAGCCTTGGAGGCTTGCAGTGGAGGGAAATACAGCGCAAGCGACAAAGCTCGCAATGCTCTGTTTTGTAAACGAGGGGATTTTATCGGACTGTGAGCACTAACGGACTTTGGGCTATTTTACAGTTATGGAGTTTGCCATACGATGAACCTTTTTGAACAAGCGTTTATAATCATTCAAGAAATAAAAATATCATAGATACGGAGCTGAAACTTGGTGTTAATGATGCTCTTATTGGAAGTCGAGTACGATTGCATCGAACTAGGCTTCTAAAGGGCTTCCTTTAGACAGGACGAACTTGAGAAGAGGTTTATGTGGCATCTTAGAAACGGGAAACGCTGCATCCAAGCGATAGGATTGGGGCGTGTTAAAGTTGTACAGTCGCTAGGTTTACTCAATTTTCAAAGGGGAAATTACAAGGAGGCCTTATTATCTTACGATAGAAGCGTGACAGTACTCGGAGAGATATACGGCAAGGAACACCCCCAAACTCTCAGAGCGATAAGCGACTTGATGTCGGTTTGATCGAGCGAGGCCTCGTGCTCTACGCAAGACCTCTTCGCATTACGCCCTGAAAATATCTGAGAAATGGTTTGGCCCGATGGATGCCAACACTTTGGAGGCGATCCTCGTAGCTTCAAGGCTCACAGCAAAGGCGTCGGGCTGGGATTTCGTAGAGCTTTGACTTTCCAAACTCTCAGAGCGATAACGCGACTTGATGTCGGTTTGATCGAGCGAGGCCTCGTGCTCTACGCAAGACCTCTTTCGCATTACGCCCCTGAAAATATCTGAGAATGGTTTGGCGATGGATGCCAACATTTGGAGGCGATCCTCGTAGCTTCAAGCTCACAGCAAGGCGTCGGGCTGGGATTCGTAGAGCTTTTGACTTTTCTTTGAACTCCAGGGGCATGTGGCGATAGATCATTCTCAGCGATATATCGCGATTGTCACAGGTGATTTCTGCTACTGGTATTGTAGTAAACGTACGTTTGAGAATATACTCTAAAAGACCGTTCAAACGCAGGTGCTCTCTGACTCATTCAACATTGAGACTATTAACGGAGACAAGAGCAAATAGTGCGCTTCGTGTTGTAATTTACCTTTATTAGGCATTTTTTATTATCGCTCTTCAGTTCTATTATGTATCCAAATATCATAGCCAGTTCTAGTCGAGATACTGAACAGTGATAGCTTAAAACCGATCTCCCAATCTAGTAACATCGCGAAAAGCTCCATGATCTTGATGACTATAATATTAGCCCTAACGGTTGACTCTTGTTGAGCTACTAGTAAATTTCCTGAACGTATTGGAATGGTCGCAGCTTATCACTCAATCCGGATTGCGATGATAGTTTAAGACCTTCCTAAGCTTCATAAAGATCGCGGTCAGAGATTCGTTTTCCCTAAAAATCTCGCGAACTTTGTGGTTAAATTGCCGTTGGTTCCAAAGGATCAATGTGTTTTGTTAATATATGATTATTTTCGATCTACGGCACCGTGTACATGGACGGGCGCGCCGTGGAGCGACAAAGAGCGCTAGATTTTCCAAAAGATCATCCTCGACAAAAGAGATAATAAGCCATTGGTAAATTTTATATTAATGGTTCGCAAAGGGCTTTACTAAATCAGAACCTCTTACGAAAAAAAAAAAAAAAAAAAAAAAGAGTTTATCGTATATTATACCGTATAAATTCATATTCTCGTGGCGAGGTTGTTGATGTAAGACTGTCAAAAATTCGGGGCTCGGCACGCGAACGCTTTTTTCTCGCTGCCGTTGCTGACAGCCATCGGGTTCGGTGCGGCGTTCGAATATTAGGCACCCGCCAGAATTATCCCCAGCTTCGCGGAGAGCTGACATGTTGCACCTCTGAGTTTCAGGGCTTGCCGCCGCGAGAGGCGGCTAGCTAAGGATATATAGTTCAGTCGTATATTTTCGGATATAGCTAAATACTAGCTGGCAGCCTTAGACCAAAAATATCTACATGGACGTTTAGAGGTAAAAAGGAGAGATGTTTGAGGCTCGCAGTTGCGAAAATCGAACACATAACAACCAAAAGGAAAATGACTAAATCAACCGTTGGAGTTGATGACACTGTGACAGCTCTGAAACGCAAGGGAGTATCGATCGTATATCAACAACAGCAGGGCGAGGCTAAAACGGAAAATCATCGACTTCGTTTCACCGCTCGCCAGACTCGGATTGTTGGCAGCTTACTCGTATTAGTTCAGGTTCGGGCTCGATCTTCTTAATTATGTAGATAACCGAAATCGAAAACGTGGGGTCAGGATCGGTGACTCACAGCAAAACACTCTTGATCGTCTGTTTATCACCACGATTATAATAATCGCCGTGCCTCCAGTGATTCCGCAACCGGTGAACCAGTTAGACGTCAACCCGCGAGACTACCGAAAAAAATACCTAAATTCAATGCAATCATGCGATGCCCATTGCCTGGCGTCATTCATTCATTCATTATCATTCATCCATCATTATTATTATTATTTTATTATTATTATATATTATTATATTTTATATTTATTATTTTATTATTATTCTCTATTCGTGCGATTCCCCAGCATCTAGTAATTGAACAGAATGGACGCGAATCCGGAATCAAGACTCGGGTCTATAGCTAAAGGAAAGTACAAGACCAAAATCTTCTTATTGTCCGTTACATATTTCATCCTGCACTGCCCGCTATCGCCAAGGATATTTTCCTCCTTTGCAAAGTCTGCCGGACAGGGCGAGCATGAGGGCAGATTTTTCGAACGGGGCCTCCTTGCCGGCTTGCGGTTACAAGCTACAAGGAAGAAACGGCGGAGAATATCTTTTTTTTTTTTTTAATAATAATAATAAATAATAATAATAATATAAAAAGACAAAGAGAAAAACGTGTGGCGATAAGGAATGACTTCAATCCGGTTCGTGTTCAACGAGCAAGATATAGACACGGCTGCAACTATTCGCTGTGTGTCAGGGTGAGGTTATAACTCTCTCTCTCTTAGGAATACCGGCACAAGGAATCGTGACACGTTTAGGGATCTTCTCGGTGATATTCAGTAATTAACGTACCAACCGGTATCATAATCTACTCCCAAAGATTGGTAACGCATCTATTTTCGACTGGTAAATGATCTTTGAGATGGGGTCTATGTAATGTTTACACGCTACGAATCACATGACCTAGAATCGATGTATACCCCATTATCAAGCACTGTCCATTCTAAAATAGCTTGTTTTTTGATTCAAAGTTCGGCTATTCCCCTTTTACATTGAGGGGTTTGCAACACTTTCGTTCTACCGCCACCTCCAGAGCTGCACATATGACTCAGTCGCGCGAACTGGCATGCTTACAGTGTAGACAACAGAATCTAATTTTAAATACGTGAATGAATAAATGGATTTGTTACTCGGCACAAAGCGAGCACACTCAGGTTGAAATAGAAATTAGCCTTAAGGCGAACAAAAGCTTGTTATTCTTCAATATAAATATACCAGTAGCAAATCATAGCTTGTCTATTACAAGATTTTTTTTTTCTTGCCAATGAATTGAAGCCGCTCTAGATCGTCATAACGAGAAATTCCCTGTAGAATCTTCCAATTTCGAAGACTTCACTGGCAAACACCCAACACTAGCAAACACCGACAAATCTTGAGTTTTCAGCTCCCTCAGCTGTTCTGTGCCACCTGTCAACCTTCAAACAAGAACCTGGAGCAAGGGGCATCTTCCAAGTTGTTGAAGTACCAGCGTTGTTCAAGTTAAGTCTTTTTTTTTTTTTTTTTTTTTTCACTTTCCCGGCATCAAGTTTTCCCTATGATTAAGCTTAATCGCTTCAACACATATTGATTCCACTCCGTGAGACGTTCTTCAAATCCATACGCTCTTTCCTCATTATTATTGAATGTTGTCAATCTCCCAAATGTGGATCCGGAATATACGATTTTTATTAACTAGCTTCTTTGCCATAAGTGATTAGCTGGTTCCGAAAGCCAGTCCGCCCGAAACTCACACGTCTGCAGCAGACTTCGGATCGAACAACAATGTTTTAATTGCCTATACGGCCACTGTTTTCACCACATACCAATAGAGTATTACCCTTCAGGGCTAACCAGGGCGGCCACAAACAGTCGCCACAATTTCCACAATGGCGACAAGCCTGAGCTTAAGGGCAAGCCCTGAAGCCCACGAAGATTCTCAACCGTCCACTATCAAGGAAAGCCGGCGTTGGGGGTCATCAAATGTAGAAATGTACCTCTGATCGAAAACGATGTCTTTATAATGGAAAGGCTTTGGAACATATCAGTGCATGGACAGAGGGTATGTTTGTGACCGGTGCAGCTCAATGCGAAGTTTCGGTCTACTTGCTCGGAAGAATCCCCTAGGAAAGGGACCAAGGATGCTTCGTATCGTCACAGGGGTGTTATACAAGTGCACCAGTTAGACTTATTAGAGACTACAAACACAATCCATTATCGCACCTCCCGGCTGGTGGCGAATACGCATCACAAATTACCGGCCTGCCCTTGGACACGGACACGGAAGCACATCCACTACCCTCCCTCGAACAGAACATTCGTCCAAGTCGAACATTAGCACTAGCGCCGCGAACCGTATGCCATTCTACAAGCTCCGCCCCTCGAGTATTGTCGCTACGGATGCAAGCATTGCTCCGAATCCTACGTTTGGGGTGTACAGCCAGAATTCAGATTTCTCTTCACAACTTATGGAAGCGTGCAACAGCGCAACCACCCTCCGAAGATTTGTTTCCCGCAACTACACCGAGCTTTGACCAAGCCGACGACCAAACTCAGTCGGTATACTGCCAACAGGCGACGCCAACCTCCGGCATCGTGGCTCCTGATCCGGCCAGCGATAATACTGACATGGCAACCTTCTCGGATACATCCACGATGACTCAAGATAACAATGCCGTCGGGATAGTATTCCTCGAGATTCATCTCTTCCGCCATTTTCAGATGCGGGTTATTACTCGCACCTCAGGAGGTAGTAGGCGTACACCAACAAGACTATAGTTTGGCGCCACAGACGCCGATTAGCTATTCGAGAGAATCGAATCGCTACACGAGCAATTATCAATCTTCAAACCATGACAGGCCGCCAGGCGAGAATCAGAAACCTAGACGCGGCAATGAAGATTCGAGAGCGACCGAGGGAAGTGAGATCTTCCAACTGAAAGAAAGCTCGAATCGTTGGATGGGTTAAGGTCGGACCAGGATTTGTATTGTGAAACCCCTTTCGAATTGTGTTTGTCACAATATATCTCTGGTACTGCTTCTGGACCGACTCGTATTGCCACAGAGCGTGGGAGCGACCATGGCCACAAGCCATATTACCCTGTAAATGCTACCCACCGAATGTGAGTATATAAATACGTTTATCATTTCTGCATGTTTCACAGGCACGTGAAGATTGGATTTCTCTGGAAATCACAGCACAATTACAGCAACTAAAGCAGGTATATTATCTCAAGAAATTGATCGTCTGCCTTGCTTCTCTATTTTTATCTAGTGGAGAACATTGCGAAACATGTGCTAACTGTTATCTCTACTTTCATTGCAATAATATATCTAGATGCGAGCCAGTCGAAGCTTCCTTGAAAGACTTCGGGTCGCCATTTACAGCCATTTACATCAATTAAATCACCAAGGCCGTCCCGAAGATATCCATACCACTCTTGCTTCCATAGATAGGCTATCTAGAGATCTCGCCCCGGAACACTCCGAGCCTCTGCGTCAACGACATAACCAGGTGAGAGCCGAGAGCCAAACGCTAGGCGAAACCCGGGTGCCGGGGTTGCTCGAACCTCTCGTCGGCGTACCTCCAGTCATAGACCTCCATATAGCACTCAGCGCTATAACAGCGCAAGGACTGATACGAGCCTGCCAATAAGTAGTAATCACACAGGCAGAGAAGGAACGGATTTTTTAATGAACTTAGCAATCCCAGAACTTCGCGGCGGCAGCGGAAATCTCACAACAAGTGCTTACGAGAGTAACTACGAGCCACAGGCAAACTTCTTAATACTACCGGGTATAATACTAAATATTAACTGCGAGATGGAACCTTATAGATCGGCAGTACATGTTTTGTGGATTTTGTTTTTCTTTTTCTTTTTTTTCTTTTTCTTTTTCTTCCTAGGAGACCGGAGGGTGTTTGCTTTGGTTGCGTTATTGCTTTATTCGTCTAGACTGGTTATTGGTTGTGGTATATTTTTTGGATCTGTATGATATCTTTGGTAGCTTCAGTGGTTCGGACTTAATGATGTGGAGGCTTCCTTTAAGAAGATTCTTCTTTGCTTGGTTCGATTGATATAATCTAACGTTATCCTCCCTCCCCCCTCCCCCCCGGATTATTATTCTTGTCTTTCTTTATGTCAATTTCTAAGCATTAATCTTCATCTGTTATAGGTAGTAGGAGAGCTTGAACGAGACTAGCGTCCTGTTTTACAATACGGATCATGATACCTGTGGCGTATAATCCATTGGTTTGCCATTGGTTTACCGTAGCTATTACTTTATAGTGTTATCTGCTTCCTTACCTTCACCTTAACTGTTGAAGATTATTTTACATTTGTTATCTCTTACCTTAGGTCTATTTGAGACACTAATGGTAATTCTAGGGTATGTTATCATTGGTCTACGTCTTTGTTCATTTGATCTAGAGCTTGTTGTACAACGAGGATTGTCTGTTGAATGAGTTCTAAGAGATTCAGGTTGAGCTCGCCTCAGGAGGAAGGCAAGTCCAAAGTGCTAAGCAGCAATGCTGAGAATGCCTAACATTTTGTCTCTGCACGCAAGAAACGTTCATAAATCAAGCCGAATCAAATCGATTTACGTCCATAGTATCTTCAGTAGGAGAGGAAGGTAATCATTCGCCGTGAGCAAATACTTTCTAGAAAGAACCATATGAATGCTTAGGGTATTACGACGTTATAAATTGGTATTGATCTATGCAACGTAATTTCAATCTATAAGTCTATCAGTGGTTTTTTATTATAGAAGAATCAAGTGCTCCGACCGTGAAGAATAGCAAAATAGACAAACGCCCACTGATCAAGATAGAACTCAATCCCCGAATGCCACAAAACACTCAAAATTTACGCTGAACTCGTAAACTATATAGCATTTAGTCTACCGCCGCTATTTAAGCCCGACCCTTATGCTTCGCGAGACGCAGATGAGCGAAGAAGAAAGCAAGGTCCGTATGTCCATATCCCAGAGCGATATCGCAAGCTTTATTCCGCAAGGTAGCGGTAATGTCCCGCGATCCAGTAATATCCTAACAGTTTTGTGATATCCGAATCTTGCACAGAATAATATCGGCTGCCTGAGCTCTTCGTCTGAGATACCATCGCCAGTGATTCTATTATACTCGTTAACCCACCGCTCGAAATGGCTAGGATTCTTTCCATGAGCACTAGCATATACGCCACGGGAGATTCATCTGCTACCAGCATGTCTGCCTTCTGGGTGTGGCCGATGCAGTGGCGTATGATATATTTCGATACCGTTTGTCTATCTTCAGGCGCGTTCGTGAGGTCCCGTTCAATGTCTCCGTACGCAATATAATCCAACACAATCTTGATAAAAACATCTGCGTCTGAGCATAAGAGATGCTGTACGACGAACTTTCTCCCATTATGTGATCTTTCACGGCCGAGTCGGTAAATCAATGAAGCCACGCACATCCGTTTTGACCAATCTTCCGCTAGCGAGCAAGATGGTGTCTATGCACCGGCGTATGGTTTCCTCATTTGTGTTGGGACCAATCTGGGGATCTTCTGCTATCGCCAATAGTTCGACTAGCTGGCCGGGAGTAATCGGCTGCTTCGCTCCTATCAAACAAGAGAATATGTTTTCGCGATCTGGAGGTACTGCCGCGGTATTTGGAGCAAACTCTCTTCGATGGTTTCAGATTGGTCCTGCGAATTGGAGCAGTTAGATCTTGCTCCATAACATGCAGGGGTTTCCTAGCTCGCTGAGGTTATATGACGATATGAAATGGACATGAAGATTCATCAACTTTTTCCCGCCTCGGTCATCCAATTTGATGCTTTTTGATCTAGACCCATCCATGCTCGCCTTTATACCTGACATCTCTCGGCTATATCATTCAGACCTCACTCTCAGTCATACCTCTGTCTTTGCCATCTTCTCCTTTCGAACCACGGCTTCTTTTGGAGCGGTTCCGCAGTGCGTGATGCTGATGATCTGGTTTCCACATCTGATTCGTCAGCGATTTCGCTGCTGTGTTACCTTACCCTGGAAACTGGTGGGGTATCAACGGAGATCATACCTTATATTTGCTATTGCAGACGCGAGCGGGAAGTATTATTCCTCCAGTTATCCTTGATGCTATTTCCTTATATAGGCCGCCGAATTGGGTTAAGATCGATTGTACGCCGAAAGGATTTTCTTTCCGTTTTCAGACCCTTTCTGTGGAGTCGCTTGGAAGCCGCTTAGATTACGCGCACAAAGTACGTCTACTGGCTTTATTTTTCCTTAAAGTCTCCAAATCAGTGCTGCAGGGGTCGACTTTACTGTTGGATTTCGTGATACAACTGACGGAAGAGAAACGAATGATAGGATAAGAGGTTTAAGCAATATATAAAGTACCTATTGAACTGGTGTTACTTTTGAATGGTCACTGAACGGTCACGGGAGGGTATATAAAAGACTGATAGAAACATTGTTTCTTATTGTGGCTCTCCTCATATAACGATTAATTTCGGATTTCATCAGGATGGAGATCCCGGCAAAACGTCCCCTAAATGGCGTAGTCCCTTACCCGGGTAATAACACCGGAGCCTAAAGTAGCCCTTTGGAAACAGGGGCAGATTGATGGGTTGACCATGGATCGTGATCCGATCTAAGAAATATCTATATTTATTGCCAAGAAGGCAGACTACGAAAAGGAGCTACTCAACAGTCATATCCGAGATGATCGCAGGTAACGCTGGCGAAATCTACGTAATATTCCGTCTGTCGAGGCCGCGACAATACTATTCCAAAATTTTTATTTTTGACATTGCGTCGCAATTTATAGTCTAGACCTAGTCTAAACACCGTTCGGCGCCGATATATAAGTAATATCTGATTCGTTTGTTCTTTCCTCAATATCTTCTCTCCTTCAAATCACTCTTTTCCTCGTTGTTCCCATCGTTTTTTGATTTTCATTTTAATTATTTTTATCTTTATTTTTTCTATTTTAATAACTCTACCCAATTGTCACGGTGGCGAAGCAATGGAGCGTCATACTTGTATCGTCATGGCTATATAGTGAGAAACTCAGCATTTCTCTCGAAGCCAAAAAGAGGATAGAATCATTTTTTACTCAAGACTTTCTTTAAAAACGATAGTCCATTGAAACGTCGGAGTCGCCGTCGGGCAACATCGGTATTGTTCGTACGAACCTTTATTATTATGTATTATCTCTTAAAACGTGGGGCAGAGATGTTACAACTATATCTGTTACCAATCAGCCCAGTTTGCGACCGACTGATACACCGTTGACCATTCTTGTACCAGAAAGCTGCTAATGGAGCGGCACTATAGGCTCCGAACTCAGCTTTGTTATGTGGCTTAAACCCGGACCGGGCAAAAGGAAAAATCAAAAACCTCCATTATAAATTATAATTACGCAATACTATACTAAGAAGATAGGAGGCAGCGGAAACAAGGCGGCAAATATATTATAGTAAACTACTAAGACCTTGTCATCTTGCAATCCCTATTGCTCTGCTGACACTCTGGGCCCACCGCTCTGGCCTCACGCCATTTCCGGGTTGCGAGTTGAAGTACTCCCAGCCTCCGACACCCCCAAAAGTAGGGTATTTCTGGAGAAGTGCCGGAACGATACTCTTGGAAACATTCGTAAATACGTCGCCATTGTTGGCACAACCGTTCGCCCCATTTGTTAAGGTACCGAGGAAGACCTTTTTGGCAGGAAAGCCCGCCTTGATAAACGTGTCATATTTATCGACACTTGGGGGCAGTTTCGTGTTATTGGGAGACGCCTTAATTAGCTTACAGATTACTAACCAAGGGTCAGCATGAGGATCTACGTATATATACCACAATAGCACTGGGCAGTCATAAAAGTGATCTTGTCCCCTACGGCATACTATAGCGATTTATAGCTGAAGCCGGAAATACTTGGGTATTGCGGATATGCGAGTGCACCGGCCGTCGGCGCCAACGCTATAATGAAGTTTCGCCCGAAGGTAGATTTAAGGCTGTTGATAAGACGCTTCGCATCTGAGAGACTCATCGAGCGCTCGATGTCTAGATCGACGCCCTGGAGGCCAGTTTTCTTAATCATGTTGACAAGAGCGGGTAGTTCGACTGAAAGTGCTTGCCAGAAAGCCATCCGAAAGTACCCACGGGTCGGAGGGTAGTATCTTTCCACCCGCCGATCAGTCCGATGGTGTTCACTCCTTGCTTGCGCATAGAGGCCGTGGCATTCCAGAGAATGTCATTTCGGGTGTCGTTGTAAGGGTTGTCATTCAGGTAGATCTGAGCACCCTTGGTATGGTCCTCCGGGATGTGGAAGGAGCCGATGTCAAGGTAGGTTACGTTTCCGACCAGCGGTCTGGGATCCACGAATCCCTTTAAATTATCGGGGTCTTTGAAATGCTTGCTGTAGTACACTTGTACAGCATTGCCGCTGGCGTACTGTATCAATGAAGAAAAGAGAAGGGCGGTTATACAAAAGAATGACATGTTGGTTTAAGAAATGAAAGCAAATTTGTTATATTAAAAGAATGAAAGAAGGATCAGCTGGAACCTTGCTGAAGTTCTCTACTGGCGACCGTAAGCATGAAGATTAGACTCCTTCAACACCAGGAAGTTGCCGGAATTTATATTAGGTCACCAGCTGAAGATAAAACATCGGGCCGTATGAAGGTCTCATAGGTGTTCAATGAGCTAACCAGCTCCGGCTGTGTATGTCTCATACTTGCTACTACGGCTTGGGAGAGTTATAACTATAGAATGCCCTTTTTGCGATTAGCGAAATTTAAAACCATGAGGATCAGTCTCTTGTTTGAAGCTCATTGAGCAATTGTGGAGAACTTAGAGAAATATTACAAGCCTAACGGTCTGATCGAAGCCCTCAGTCTCTAAAAATGGTTGAATAGCTCTGAGCTCCATGTCTTCTGTCCTGATCATTTAATCAACTTTCCCCTTTCTAGACCTCCTTCATCTGGGCAGACAATCCGGTCTTATATAACGTATACAATTCCTTGTCGAGTAAATGTTATCATATAAATGAACCCTGCATATAACATCCCATCGCTCAGAGGCTGGAGTTATTTAGCCAGGAGCGATGAGCGTCGGATTTGAGGGTTCAGGGTACCAGATTCGTAACGAGGGGTTGCCGGCTCTGCATACAGAACGATCACCAAATTCTCCTATTTTTCGCCTATTGCGTGTGATCCCCGTTACTTAATGAGATCGCATGAACTTGGAATAGCAAGCCAAGAAGATTTACGGCGATTATGTATAATTTAGGCTCTCAGGAGGAGAAACGGATGGGCCCAAGATGCTGTCCTTGGCTTGAGTAATTATGTAATTGTTAGGGCATGGTCGGTGGAGCTATTATATCAATACTCGGAAGAAACTTGAAACAACGCTTAGAAACAAATATGGGCAGAGGCTCAAGAAACATCGACGATTCTTCTCGCCCTGCCGACTAACCACGATATTCGGGATACCACCACTGTAACATTACGACGACGCTGAAAATAGCATGGAAGGTAGCCTTTCGGGGTTGCAAATGCATGGTCCATTGAGATGACGGACATCCGTGGCCACACCTAGTTTATTTATGGAAGATATGGCAACATCTTCGTTCCTCGCGGATGCATTTAGTTCGGTCTTATGAATGTCCGCATCATCGCATGAGAGACATCACCATTGGATCGATGAATGTAAGATCACAATATTCCAAAAATACTGTAATTAGATATTCTATAGGAAGCCTTCGACTCAGCCGCTGGCCTTGTGTCTATATCACGATTTGATATCGTATAAGACTCGTAAGAGACACGGGCAAAGGCTAATGGCGGTATCCAATAGTGTCCCGAAGATTGGTATTATGTTTTCTAATCATTACGTTCTCCAGATATATGTGTACTGCCCGACTCCCCACATGAAACTATATAGATCGACAGGAAAAACGAATATAATGCAACGAATATAATGCATGCCGGCGAATATAGGCTCCTTCGACCCGATTCGAAGGTTTCGTTTCCGGAAAACCGTTTCTTTGAGCCTCATGGGATAAAGCTGTAAGGCATGGAACCCTTGTATGTTAACGTCGGGCATGTTATCCTCCGATGAATGCTTTGAGATCTGTAACCTTGATCAAGGCAAAGCATTGAAGCGATCGGACGAATCGAAACGATACGAATTTGGTTAGTAGCATATGTCAGCCGTCTCATGAAACGTCTTCTGTAAACTACGGCTTTGAAACTTTACAAAAAAACCTCCGCTCATAATGCAAGCGCTAGCGGACAGGCAGAAGGTTGCTGGTTCTAGGCGCGGGGCAGTTATCGATCTTTTCTATTGCGTTTTAGCTTAAAGCATCAATGTTTAATTTCAATTTTCGAGTTCTCGAACAACTCCATTGTACTGCGATATCTAAGCAGAACTTCTTACGGAGATCCATTTCTACCTTGCTGTAAGTACTGTACAGCAAAGAAATGGGACTATTTGTTCTTTCACGTAAAGCGCTGTAGGCAATATTCGAGGAAGGAACAAGCTTTCAGCAATGGAAGCGGTGTATAAATAAGCCTTCCTACGCCTCCTTGAGGTAGTTTCCTTTCTTCTTCAGCACACACGAGCTCCACATTCTTTTCAGCATCTTCCAGCTTCAGTCACTCTTTCCAGTCATTCCTTCCCTTCTTTGTTTGCAACCTTCTTGAAGTCTCTCATTACATCTTCCAACTAAGAGACCCTCTCTGTTCGGTTTCCAAAATAAAACCCGCAAAATGCAGTTCACCGCCGCCATCTCCACCCTCGCGCCGCCGTCGCTGCTGTCAGTGTCCGCCTTCTCCTGCCCAACCTCTTACGCTCCCCTCAAGGGCTCAGACGGCACCATCTTCACCCGCTACCCGGGTATTGATTGGTACGGCAACGACATCGATGTCCTCAACAAGCCTGGCTACACTTATGGTGGCGTCCCAACATCAAACCTGCATCGAGAAGTGCGTCGAGTGGAACAAGGACTCCAGCAACCCCCGCTGCTTTGGTGTCTCCCGGGTTCTGTCCAAGGGTAACAGCTGCTGACTCAAGGCCACGGCTCCCGGATGCGGTGAGAAGCAGTCGTATGAGGTCTGCAGCGCTCTCCTGCAGTGCTAATCTGTCTTCTTTCCTCTCGAATTTTGTAATAGTTCGTTTGGGATAGGTTGATTTTCTTTGGTAATGGTTAGCGGGAGTGGTATCATGATGATCACGTAATGATTGGCATTGTAGAAGCCATTTAATATCTGTTTTCTTTGTTCACCTCGTAGAAGTAAATAATTATAATGTCTCTCCAGACTAATCTAGACTATTAAAATTAAATGCGTAGTGACGATCGTGATACTAGTAGTGAACGAATGGAAGATGAAGAGGTTGTATTTGATTAAAGATTAGATATTATAGACTATAACAAGCTACTTTAAAGTAGATAAGGTCCTTTACGTAGGAAAGAGAACGAGCTCGTAACATTAGAAGCGTGAAGCGTAACGAGCATGCGGTATGAACTGGCTTTTAAGAGAAGACACTAAACGTGAGAAAAAACAAAACTTTTGTGAAAATGAACAAACTCCGGGGTATATGTGCCAATGAAAACAGACGCTCTTTCATGGAGGCCCATTCCTGATGGGATGAGATAATATGATGATCTACAGGAACGCAAGAAAGGACTATTAGGGCATTAGAAAACCGGGGAATTATATCAAAGAGGTTATTGATATTGATTAAGAGAACATTAGTTGTTAAATGACTTTGAGATTATACGTGCCAAGAAATGAAAAACGTTTCAACAAAAAGCGCAAGTGAGTTAGGGGTTTGGGGTAGAAAAGTTGAGCCAGTCCCGGAAATTCTTGTACTAAAAAGCGCAGAAAAAGAAAAATATCAGGGAAATATCTAGTATTAAGCATTAGATATTAAATATTAGGTATTAGGTTAGTATTATGATCTATTGTGTCGTAAGTATAATATGTACTGGGTATCTTATTAATTTATTCTAGGCGATCGTGATTCGTCGCAAGGTCCTGCCCGAGATGGAGGTTAATCGTACAGAGACAGCGGAACGCGCCTCCACATCGTCCGCGTCATTAACATTCTCGGCGACATCGGATGGTTCAACATCGTCGTACGCCGAGGAAGGTCAACCGCAGCGCGCTCAACGTCGCTGAGTTGAGTCGGAGACATAGGCTGTGTAATGAAAGACATCATCATGCTCGGGTGAGTGTATGAGAGAGAGGAGGAGGATAAGGCGGGGTAATCGGCGGAGGGAATGTGATGTCGAGGGTTGGATTGAAGGTCCTCTGGGGAAGGTCGAGGTTTACGGCGGCCGTTTGAGAAATTTCGCAGCATCGATGGAAACGAATTCGACGCTACGGTTGCCGGTTGTTTCGGCAACATTAGAGCCAGAAAATTTCCGGAGGCTGCTGAGGAGAGGGCTATAGAGTGCGTGTACGGCGGGACCGAGGAAGGGCATGCAAGTGTAGATGACCTGCGAATGGATCTCCAGGGCTTGGAAAGGAGGGCTTTGTAACCATACCACGTCGCGTCTTCGTTCTGGACACGAGGACTGTGTAGTAGATCCTGGCAGCGGCAAATACACAGCAAGCCCCGCCGATCCACAGGACGAAAGCCATCCAGAGCTTTCTCGAACGCGGAAGATCTAGCTTCCAGAGAGTACTCAAAGGGAGGAAGAACATGAGGAAATGAGAGGAAGCCCCGAATGCAGCGTTAAGGCGGTCAACCGGATGAATGTTACGCTGCTCATGCAGGTACCAGGCTTTGGGACTTGCTGAGTCCACCAGGCGGAGAAACTGCGGCATCGGAAAAACCACACTCCAGTCATGGCCGTAGACCAGGCGATGATGTAGATGATAGTCATGTGGACGGCGATGCGGCGGTACGGCGGGAATGAACCGAAGGAAGAAAAAGCAAATGGAGAGCTTCGAGAATCCCGTAGACGCAGTGGCTGCCCATTGATAGAGCCAGGCGTGGAACAGAACGTACATCCGCTGCTTAGGCTCGACGTCATAGATATGTCTTCCGTATCCGCAGGTAATCATTATTATATTCGAGATGATAAGGATAGTAGCGAACATCTGAGTATTGGAGAATGTTAGCTTTTGATCCAGAATTGCTTATCATTGATTCATGGTGCTTGTGAGATAGTAGTGGTAAATTTCGCAGAAGACAACAGGTACTCACCCATGAGACTATGGCGCAGTAGTCATCGAGACCAAGGCACTTCAAAAGTATCCCCGACTAACAAGCCGCATCGTGACAACGACAGTGGAAATTGCCAGCAAGCTATATTCCACGGTATCAGATAAGTCCCGCCAAAGGGGGATTGGAGTAGCTGGCTTGGGGCCATCTAGATGTATCGACGTCAAAGAACATTCTTGAAATGTGTCCAGAAGGTATTGTCGGAAGAGAGGGGGAAGGCTGAATTGAAGGTACAGTTGCGGGTTTGATCTCTGAAACGAAGCACGAAGACTCGAAACCGAAACTTGGGGGTAAGCTTGTGGTTTTATGTTTATATCACGATGGAGAGGGATGTTTTTCTGGCAATGGCAAAGTTTCTAGCTTAATCGGTAAACTGCGGATCGGCACCTCGGATTAAGGCAAAGTGGGTCCAATGCATAGCAGAGGAAGCATAACTCAGATCATAACAATCGTGTTCTGACTGAGAGGGCTACCAGATATCTAGCTCTTCACCTCGCGTTATAAGTGCACCTGACTGCCTTGGGATAAGGGGGGTGTGGAGCACAGTCCACCAAACGGGACTGCCAGATAAGAACGCAGTATCCCGACCAAATCAGATCTCATCCGTTGTCTCAGCGCCCTTCAAAGGCCTCTACCAGCTCCTCTCAGCAGCTTCCGCTAATAAACAAAGTCGCACACTCCGATTAAGCTATTCAGTACGGAAACCCCGTTTAGGTATGGTTGCGTACTATCGCCCGAAATAGCAGCTGATCGGCGCTGAATAGCGAATCAGGCAGCTTGTGGCTTATAGTGCCCCACATCAAAGTCTGCTCTCATTGGTTGCAACGTTGAACAGAACAGGAAAAAAAAACTCTGTTCGGCGATTTAAGACAGGCTGGATATCCAGATCCAAGATATCCAGCAGAGAACCAGCACGGATACGATCTTAGTGGCGCTTTGTGCCCTGGTTACGTGTCCAATCCGCTGAGGAGAAGAAATCGAGCGTATCAATTGCGAAGATGTTCAAGTCGGTCAAAGATATCCACTTTAGAGAATCATTTGATAAATATTAGTCGAATGACCACCGTGTCCACAGTCCTGAAACGCTTTCCAGATCATGCACTTGCGTTTCTGATTCAATCTATTGATAGATATCTCATCTCGAGAACGCTTCAGGAACCCGCTCGGCAGTTCTGCCCCTGGCATTGGCGAGGTGTATGAAGCTATTGAATGAAGCTCCAAGCTTGTTCGTAGGCAGAAGATAATCCACGGCGGCTACGCAGCAGCCCTACGGGAACTAGCAGTAAATAACGTTACATGCTATCCGAGATATCGCGATAATGCTACAATCTACTGCAGGTACGGCTAGGTGTGTGTAAGGCTCTATAGACCAGAGGGAGAACGCGGTCGCGCGTACATTTTTATACGCCGGTGCGTTGCCTTGTCGGGTGAAGGATTCTCGAGCCGTTGGTGTTGCCATTAGTAACCACACGGCGAGGCACATTATGGTGCCGGTAATTGCTAGCAAAAATAGTATCATCAATGCGAAGTTACTCAGAGATGTCCATTTCCAGGCTGGCTAGAATGAGATTATGAATTTCTCTTTTAAGTTCCTCTCATTTTCGACTCCATGGCGTTACATAGGCAGCGCAAGTGCATCATGTGTCTTGACTTAGGGATTGTGATGCCAAATTCAAACTTCCGAAAATGATGATAACGATCACTGTGCTTTAATGATGGCATAATTCACGTAGTCTCTCGGGACGATACGACTATAATGAACAAAGCCCATATCTACAATTAGCAGGTAAACACATAAAAATCACGTATCATAGATACTAGTGAACATACGGGCTAGAGATAAATGACTCTGTTTAGTTGGGGTTTCCCTGCACCCACATTTCGAACCTCGTATTAAAGGCACCACACAGGGCGGCGTCACCAAGCAAAGCGATCGCGAGATCTAACGATGCGTGAAATCGAAACTTCTTGATAACCTCGATAGCCCTATGCCGGCATTTGCACGAGTATTTCGTGGGGAACTCTGCAGACGCGATACGCTGCCGCCAAGAAAGGCGTTATTCAGAGTTCGTACACACTAGGCAGCCTGAAATCCTCTAATAATGTACGGACGCCATTATGTTGATTGGGATCGGTTCGAGATTGTGGCTGCAGTTGCGCTACCATGGGTCATTCTCCACAGATTGCATGGTGGTTGGAGATGTTCTAGCTTCCCGCCATTAGGGTTCCGGTATCTAGAACCATAGACCTTCCGAATCTTTCACAGGCCAAGCGGATCGCTGCATATACGCTAGCTTCTCATTGCATGCATAATCTGTGAAGACAGCACGAGAAAGGATGTTCAGAGGAGCAAAAGTGGGTAATTAACCACAATGGCTGACTCCAACCGGTTCTATAGGGTACAGTAGAGGGATCATTTTATCTCAATGATCAATTCTGATTTTCGATACGTAAAACTTATCTCCAAAAAGTACTATGTCTCTGGGATACTCGCGATCAGACCTCCTCATAGGGCTCTGAGATCTCAGAATATAAGTCTTTCTTGAGACGCCGTCAAGAGTAAGCTCACTTCATGAGACAGCTCGACGTAAATAAAATATGACGCCGGCCGATTTTGAAAATTGGTTGCAAAATAGTATACGCGGTTTGTTGACTAACTTCATGCATAGCTGCCGGTGGTATACGATTACAATTATTGTTTTAATCCGTCCTGGGGAAGAGGGTTCGTCAACTCCTACAATTATGTTTTTCATACTACTTCGCACTTCCAAGCTGCTGTCAGGTATCATTTTCATCCTCGCGAGCATTGGCTACCTTGGAACGTGTATGTCCTTGTATTTCGGTAAAAATGACTTGCGACATTTGACGTTTTCATGCTCCGGAGAAACGGTACTTGAATACATAGAGATGAACGGCCGTTCTCGCAAGGAGTCAAGGCTTGCCTCTATCTGGCTATGGGCTCCAACAAAGAAAGGTTCAAGCTCTCAAAGCTTGTTTTATTAGACTAGCAGTAACCTTGGATGTTTCGCCATCAATTTCGTAAAGTAGTGCTTGTTTTAGGGAGAATGGCTTCCGCCAGCATTAAGACGAGTCTTTACGGTTTTTGGAAGGAAATATCTGAAGAAATTTTCTTGAGATTGAAAATTGTCCGGGCAGGGACTCAAGTTTATACGGCTAATATCCTGCCCCTGCAATTAGAAGTTCTAAAAGTCTAGTTAATGGGCAGCAAAAGCTTGATCGTATCCATCCAGCGCGTATTACTCATGTCCTTTTTAGATTAACCAATTTTCACGAAATCAAGCGCCGGAAGAAATGACGTCCTGGAGCGGAAAATCTTTGCCTGAGCAAGAAAGAGGTCCAGAGATTCAAATATTGGATCATTTGGTAAACCTCGTAGTTCTCGAATGCGGATAATATGATTCGAGAAGCGTAAGATAATTCTAGATATAAATGAGAGCCGGTGCACTCCTCTTCAAGCCAGTCTCCTCATCCAGCCTTCTCGGGTTCCTCGGAGTTTCTGGCCGGTTGATCGTGTTTGGCTAGGACAACTTTCGTCTCAATCGTTGGACAAGATCATCACCTATCACCATACGAAAATCTCACGATCAAAATGAAGTCCCTCGACTCCCTTCTCATCTCATTAGCCTGCAGTAGCGTATCATCCGCAGCAGTGCTTCCTTTCCCCATCGCGCCCGTATTAGGAGTTAAGGACGGTGTTAGCACTTCATGGCACCACCCGCCGTGATGTAACTCACCAAGGCCCATGACTGCGCTAGCATCGTCCAGCAGAACGTATGCCGCGGCTACATCGCTAACGCCGGCCACAAAATCGCCGGAGATTAGGACCACCTCACGCAGAACGTCCACGATGCCGCCAGCGCACTAAAGAACTCTGTCCTCGGAGGAATATCCGGCCTCGTCTTGAAGGTGGAGCACTGGGGTTACGAGCACAACCAGCTATCTTGTTCGAAACGCTCGAGGATAATCGGAAGAGGAGATTGCGAAGGCGAAGGGGGCGGTTATGACTGGTTTACATGGGATCCAGACCGAGTTTCACGCATTTAGGAAGGTCATAGGCAGGGTTGGGGGGAAAGTGAGGGGGGAAATTGACGCTATTGGCGACAATATCGATGGTATGGTGGACAAGGTTGAGAATGGATTCAGGGTTCGCCTGCTCTGGCTAAAGAGATATTCAGCGCTAGTCCCAGGTCCCAATCACAACTAGAGATCAATCATGGCCTTGTTCTCTGATGTATCACTCGGAATATCGCAGATACTTGATGAGTATCAGCATCATGATGTAATTATAAATCGCAGAATTGTATAATAAACATCAAAATACAGCGTATAAATCAAGTCCATTTACCCGTATATACACTTGACAAAATAGTCAGCGAAAGACGCTACTGCAAGCATACATTATCTTATGCATGAGGAAGAGACAGGATGATCGCGATGTCATGTCAAGAGAAGAAGCAGACCAGTGCGTTTTTGGCTATACTCTTATCCGTTTTCTTATCTTCAAGCACTTTCCTGTCAAGAAGTTACCGAGGCCCGTCCAACGCTGCTATAGCTAGGGTGCCCTTTTCGCAATTTCTATTGGTTATGTCATCAGACAGACAGGGTTCTATCTGCGCAATCCCGAATATCCGCTTCTTTCCCATCCTTTCTATTGCTTGTGTTTGTGTAATGCTTGTTCTTCTCCTTGCCTTACTTCCTTGAGCCTGGGCTGTCTCTCTGTGTTCTTTTACGCATATCCCACACTGCGCAACGTGGGATGGTGAAACGTAAGAAAAGAAAAGGGAACCAAGGGATGAGAGAGCTGAAGAACTCCCTTTTTTCCTGCCGCCCTTAACCCTCTAAGCCACTCCCTTCCGAACCTGTCAGGGGCCACGATAGACGATAGGGTATAGCTGAGCGCAATTAGAAAACTAGGCAGACGTTTTCTTGTCCACCGGTCAAGACTCCATCGGTTGTTCTAGACGGTCTTGGTCCCTTAAACGCTACAACGCCAGGTTAGCCCAGCCCATGCAGCTGTTCAGGAAAGGAAACCAGCGTTCCCCGTCGCTGGGGACGCCGAGAACCTCAAGTACGCAAACATCCCCGACGCCGACATCGACACGCATAAGTACGCATACGTTCCCCGCTTCGAGGACGTACCCACGACCAAGTTCCGCACCCCGCTGGCCGAATCTAAACTGCGAACGCGACCAGACCGTCTCCCTTTCTCCCCTTCTCCTCACACCTCTGTCTCCTCCCACGGCCACGTTATTAGCGGTAGCGACGATCATAATATCGACGACCAGGATGAGGAACTGTACTTCGACCCCGGACCTCCGAGCCCTAATCCTTGGTCAGGAGTAATACCATCGCGACGACGGGTAGTACGGGAAGCGGCTCGGGGAGGGAGAAGGATATAATACTGGAAGGACCGTACATACGCTACCGTATACTCCGACCGAGCCGGCTCTCGTCGCTAAGGGTGATAGTGGAAGACTTCGACTCGGAAAAGCACGCGGCGGCGCTCATCAACAGGGAGAAATTCTTCTCGCACGAAGCAACATCACCGCCATCAACAGCGACGGGTAAAAAGAAGGAGAAACCGGATCGGGATGTCAAGTCGAAATCGACATCGGAGAAGGGAAGGGGAAGAATGAGAATGCGATTGTACCGTACATGCCCGAGGAAGCGTTCCGCTGCGAATACAACGCATTCCACCCAAGGAAGTACCCGCTTGTACTAAAGTCGCCCGAGCGGCATACGTTGGGGTCGCGAGGTTCAGACCCTTCAATGTTACCGGCGTGCAGGCGGAAATCACCATCGGGGGGATACTCGGTCGGGCGCGCGGTTTGAGACGGTCGGCTTGAGCGGCGATCGAGTAGAGGCGGTAGCGAGCCAGGAAAGGGTTGGCGGTGGTTACGTGGTCCCGCTGTCAAGTCTTTGCAACCGCACTGGCGGTCGGGGAGTATGAAGCTGGAGGACGAATGGGGGCAAGTGGTCGCTGTGATGTTGAGGGATACCGGCGGTGGCGGGTTCGTCGGCCTGCTAGATAACCGGGAGGAAGGGATATTCTTCGTCAGGGTCGATGTGAAGGGTGAGGACTTGGATTGGGTCATACTGAGCGGCCTGGCGATATACCAGGCTTGAAGCGGACACGGCGGGATACGGCCGGTAGCTTCGCGCGGGTGCCGGGAGAGCGCTACAATGGCGGTATGAGGTTGTACCAACCCAGAGTAATTGGTTGTATTCGAGCATTCTTCATTGTTTTCTCTTTCATCTCTTTTCATAACCACGCTCCTTGCTTCTTCGATATCCTTAGCATGCATTCGGTTTGGTCTCTTTTTGTCCAAAGTTATTGCTGATGTACGAGTTTGTCCTTTTGTAATAACGTGGTTGACGATGTAAACGCGGGTTTATGACTTCGTCTGCTGAGTACTTCTCAATAATGATATTCTCAGGCTTTTGTTAACTTATTCTATCCTTAACGATGTTCAGTACACCATGATGTCCCTAAACAATTCTAAAATCAAATCCCAGATACCAGTAAACACCGCGCAACCATGATCAAAACACGAAAAGAATATCTCTCTAGCCCTAGTGATACATCCCTCAGGGCTCATGATTTCATATATCCCACATCAGTCATCGTCAAAGTCAAACTTGTACCCATCAAACTCCCCCTGAGGCCACGGTATCTTCGCCTCGACGCGCAGGTCAGGTGCCTAACCCTCTGCTCCCTTAGATCTATCTTTGAATTGTTGAGCAGCAGGCCGCCCACAGCCTGCCTAAAAATATCCGTCTGGTCATCCACTATCTTCCTGTACTTCCCCTGCTCCAGTCTACCCTCCTGGCTAGCTGCTCTGTCGCGGTGGGCATGAAGCAAGCACCCGACAGCGTCTCGAACGGCACCCTCGTGCCCAAGTGCATCTTCGCGAAGGCGTCCGTGACCTATTGCGCACTATATCGTGCATGACCTCGTCGTAGTCCCGCTCATCGACGACCTTGAAGACTATACATTGTGTTTCGTGGTACAGTAACATGAGCCTGACCCTTTCCGCATCTATTTCCGATTTTAAGGAAGAGGGGAAGTCTTCGTTCAGAGGTTTGGCGTCCACGTTTGCTCGAACAGGTAACGTCCGCAGCAATGGACGAAGGACTCGGAGTACACGAAGTGGTCTTGAATCTTTAGCGAGATCCAGAGCAGCACGTCTGGGACATTCACGATGAGGAAGTGCAGGTTGTATAGGTCGTGAAGTAAACTGCGGATGGAAGGGGATAAACGCTTCAGGCAGTCGTATTCGTCCGCGAGGTGGACGAGAGTCCTCATCAGTTGGAGGGATTGTATCCGACCGAGTGATTCGTCGTATATCAAGGCGAGTAAGGCTACGAAACCTTTCTCCACTCGCGGGAGGATCCTTCTCCGTTCTGCTTGCAGTTTCTGGAAGACTTTCTTCTGCTCGTCGCTTAGGTCCGCGGGCGTCTTGTCCTCATCCCCATCTGACGCCATTTCCGACGATGTATTCGTTTCGCCGTCATGGTTGCCGTCTATTTGATCAGCGTCCACTCCAGTATGTCATCGTCAGGCTCTGCGTCCTTGTCTTCGACGCACTTGTAGCGGTAGATGATTGTATCACCGCCGCGAACATCGGACGAAGGCCACCATTTGGGGTTCATGCTCATGCGAAACCATCCTGATGCGACTTTAAGCGTTGCGGAGTGCGCAAAGACAGTTAGACCGGTCGGCAAGCGGATGGAGACATCATGAGCGCCTAACTCCTTCCCCAGCCGGAGTTCTTTCCTGTCGACGTTTGTGTTGGGACTATCTTTATCTGGTGCCGTGGAGGATGACTGTTCCCTGCCGTGAGACATTTGATCTGATAATAGATTGATTGACGTCTCCAATCCGTGGGACAAGACTGAGGGGGAGGAGGGAAAGGAGGTGAAGTTGTGATAGTTTCAAGTTGAGAGAATGGATGAAACCGCTGCAAATCAATAATTCGGCGATCTTTAAATAGAACGACGCACACTAGAAGTCTCGGGGTATAGTAGGACAAGGAATCAGGGAATTGAAAAAGCGGGGCTTACTCAGCTACCTAGTTAGCGCGAAAACGCGAGGTGCTTTGTTTTCTGGAAGGCTAAGTTGCTGGAGGCTCTGGCTATGGCCGGAATAGTTTGTTCACGGGCACTAAACGGCATTCCGAAAACGATCAATACGACGCAAAGGAAAGCTTATTAGGGGCCTGCTGTCTTATAACGAGGTCAAAAATTCCCTCACGGAAGCTTGTTTATAACCCATGCTGACTCCCTCGCTGGTATGTATTTGCTTCGAGGCGAATGACAAGGTATCAAAGAAGGCTTTTCACGAGTATACAAGGGTTTCTTTTATGATATCTCTCGAATTTGTTAATATGGAGAGATTCGCAAATGTCGATAAGGGATACGAATCCTTCTCCTCGCGTGAAGCTCGACAAGGCTTGTACTACATATACGTCGTCATCTTTGTACACGTGGCACCTTATATTCGCTCAGAGATTCTACCTGTATCTTAATACGAGGTCTTTTTTTATTCTCAATAAGTGCAATGGAACGTTTTTGAACGCCAGTGAAATATATACAGAGTTATAAGCTGGAGCAAACTTGTGTCTACAGCTACTTAGTCTAATCCTCCAACCGTTATGCAGGGCGATTTTTCCGCCAGCGAGGTTACCACCGGAGCAACGTCTAGATCCTGATGGTCTTAGTAATAACCCGGGGTGGGGTAAATGCCCTCGCAGCCTCCCCTTCCATCTGCATTTGCTTCTTCACATCCTCGAGCTGCATCTTTATCCTGTTCCTATTGGCTAAAGGTCGCAGAGTCGGCACCGAGGCCGCGATGATGATGCAGTTCGATTCTACTATCGTGACGATCCACATCAGGATCATCTTGTCGACATCTACGGTGAAAAGTGGTTTCCCACCTAGAAATACGTCGGCGATTAAGGGGATGCGGACGACGGAAAGTATAAAGACACTAGATTGAAACAATCCAGAAGTTTGTTAGTTAACGGCTCGGAGCATAACTGTATGTTTACGAGATGATTGGATTTGAGATTGCGTACATTCCACCAAACGCAAAGAGCGCGTAAACATCCCACCGCTTATGCGGCACGAAGGACGCCTTCCAGAGTAGCCAGAAAGGCATGATGTATATTGCCAAGTCCAACGCCAGCCCAACCAGTGCGCTCCACCAGAACGGCGCGCGGGCTGGCAAGCAGGTGTATCTCGCATTCTGCCAGCTTCGTTGGGGTAAGTCATGATGTGAGCAGGGTAGCAGGGCGTAATCTCGAGGAACGCGAACAAAACTCCGAATACGACAGATAGGACGGCGAGGGTGTTGAGAGCTCTCCAGCGAGTTTTGCAGACGTGCTCGCGAGGGGTGAACCGCCGGTAGGAGTAGAGGAGCGAGAGTCGGGAGCAGGTGTTTTGGAGAGTGTTAGTGGACATCGCGGCTACGTTAAGCTATAGAAAGGATCACGGTGTTAGCTAAGGTCCCCAAGTTGAAAGTGTTTTCCGAGAAGAAGTCTTACATTGCCGTAATCCCAGTAGAAGCTATTGAACTTTGGACTATCATAAGGAAGCGTCATGTGAGGAATATCTCGAAACGTAACTACATACAGTAGATTCAGGGATTGTTAGCCGTAAGAATGATAGGATGCTTTTATACGTGTAGAAAGGCCTTTGGCTGAGGAAAACTTACAAGTCATGATAGCCCGAAGCTAACAAATCCAAATACTAACGCCAGTGCCAACCAATCTATTCAAACTAGTCATATCATGCTCGGTCTCAAGCAGCGCAGTCTTTTCAGAATTCCCTTACAATCGTCCCATTTTAATGACCGCAATAATACCCCTCGAACATAGAATCTCCCAGCCACAAAAACAGAACCGAGCGCGGTGAAAGCGCTGGCTGTTATCGCCAAAGGTATTACAGTGTGCGTCATCCCGTTAGATGTTGAACACCATACGTTATACCAAGTCGCTCAATAGTCGTGCCTGTTGATAGGAATCGCTCAGCGATACCAATCAGTCGAAGAAGATATGAAATGAAAAACAATACCGAAATTATTCGTCTCTGGTCCCGCCCACGAGACGAAAAAAGATAAATTAGAAACTTGACATTTTTTACTATTGTCAAGGGACGCTGCAGGATATATATTCGACACTGCTCTGTTCCTCGCCAATTCCTGCCAAGGGGAGGGGGGCCTTCGATACTCTGGGGGGGGGGGGGGGGGTACCATGGGGTTTATAATGCTTTAATTCTGGAGAAAGGTGAAGAGTTTGCCGGGTTAATCACGCGTATCAGAAGTTTTTCTTGCTTGCTTGGCTGGACAAGGGGCGTTTAGGCTGAACCGTTAAGAGGATCGTTAATAGGTGTGTTCTATCCGTTGTTTTACGCGTTCGATTCACAGGAACAAGAGCCACATGGGGCAGACACATGCATGTATACTGGGCAAAGAATAGAACGTTTCAAAACTGTCAAAGCGCTTTTTTTCGGCGATCAGCCGGATAGCTGAATGCAGGTACTCTCTTTGAGTCTCTTCTGAGTATCCTCCGTGGGAGGACGGTGTTGAAAAACGGCACGCGAATCCCTCCAGAAACGGGGGACGCAGACGTATGAGAAATGCATCACATTTGGGGTTGTTTGTAGTGATTGGCGAGAGACATTGCCACGAGCTGAAACAGCCAGGACTTCCTATCTTCAGAGTCTCAGGGGGCCACGGTTACGCGGCATAACAACGATTGCTAAGAACAAAGCAGCAATTCCCTTCCCGTCCGCTTGGGAGTCAAAATAGTTATCTAGATAAATCATTGTAGAGTTTGGGGTTTCTCATGAAAACATTATCGGATCATATGCGCTATATAATATCCTAATATAGCGAGAAACACCGGAAAATGCGATTATACCCGTTCGGTGTCTTATAAATCCAGGCGTTCCAATACATAGAAAAACTCCATAGAGTTGCCATCTCCGGATGATGTTTAGAAGTGTTTAAACGATCGCTATCTATTTAACAATCTCGTATGTTTTCTTCACATTTCTAAGACCCGCAGTTCATAAAACAGCTTGAACAAACACGCATGACGGTTCCGAAAGTAAGCAAATCTGAAGATATTCTCCATGGTCTTGAGGTATCTAGACCGTTCTTTTGAGGCTTTTTCTTCTTTCCAATCAATCTCCACTTCCAACTTTCCAACCTGGTTTGCAAAAGGGTCATGACAAAGCGGCGACATTACTTAACACACTCTTGTTTCGCATGCGCTTGTGGTCAACTATAGGAATTGCCTCATAGAGGATTTTCCCACACCCATTTGAGAATCGAGAAATTTTGGCATTACGGTCTCCAAGAACAACATCACGGAATAGATTAATCGGTGTTCAATTGCGCAGCAAACTAACTAACTAGCCCACTAACCCCTTACTCTCGATGATGTTTGGTTTCACTTTTTTTTGCAATCCCAAGGTTAGACTGAAGAATTTAGCTTTGTGGTCCCCGGTCGCATCAGCTATCCCCTTGAAGTCTTCTTCGTCCAACTCCCAACCCTCTACAACATCCATCTGCTCCTTCATCCTGTCTTCCTTTCTGCTGGACGTGACAACAGTAAATCCTTGCTGCAGGGACCACTTGAGAGAATCTGCGCGACTGTGCGGTTGGGATACTCTCGGCCACGAGGCTCTCCAGGTATCCTGGCAATGGGCCTGCGTCGAGGCGACCCGCAATCGGCGCCAGGGACTATACCCCTGGTTAACGATACCGTATTTCTTGTTCGTGGCGATAGTCTCGTGTCTTATAAAGTAGAACGTATAATGTCAGTTTGATTACTATTCCCTTCCGATAGGACTCGGAAATACTACACCATGAAAATGCAGTATTCTGATCGTGACACTAGAGGAAGTGCTCACTCGATGTAATAAGGGTTCAGTTCAAACTGATGCATCGCAGGCCTTATTTTTGCGACTTTTACAATCTGCTCAATCTGTTCCGGCTGGAAATTGGAAATGCCAATCGACTTTGCCAGACCCTTTTCCTTGATCCGCTCCATCATCCTCCACCCTTCCTCGATAGCCGGAGTCCTCCTTGTTGTGAGGTGCGTGGATTAGGAAAGCGTCGACGTAGTCCAGCTGCAATTCAGCGAGGAATCCCCTGAGGACTTCCTCCCAGTCTTTGCTGTGGTACAGAGACGGCCAGATTTTGGTGTCGATACAGAACTCGGAGCGCGGAATACCCGAGTTCTTAAGGGCGACTCCGACCTCTTTGTGTGTCCTGTAGCGACCCGCACAGTCGAAGGCCCTGTAGCCGACTTTGATGGCGGCCGAGAATTGTTCGACCCATTTTTCGTCAAAGTCGGGCTTGGTGGGACTACGGGGACTCATGTTAGTGTGTGAAGAGCTGCGGGTTTAACAAGTACTCGGAGACTCAGCTTACTCGAGATTTCCAGCGCCGTAGGCAATAACGGCAACGGAAGGTTATCAGCGTTGGGAAGAGGAATGGTCGGAATCTTGGGAGCGGACATTGTAATGCGTATAACTATGGTCAGAGGGAGAGAGGCTGGTTTCTCGTTATCGATGAAAGTATCAGTAAGGTATGTATGCTCGTTCGTTCTGTGTACAGTTTGCTTGTTTGAAGAATTTTTTTGTTTGCCAATTGAAGGAAAATGCTCTCAATTTATGGTCGCTCTGGATTGCTATCATCACATCGTTTGCACTAAACTCTTGCCTTAGCATTGTTTGTTTACTCAACTGAAGCATCAATGTTCATGATTACAGAATAGTCGATCGCTATACTAGAAGGTTCGTTACTTGGGTAATTGATGTTTGCTGGACGCGTGCCTTAGTCCTCGGTCCGAGCCCTCGATCTTCGATCATGTAGTCCGTGATAGTGTGAATTAACAGACATTACGACATAGCGCCATCCAACACCGCGAACCTGCGACTGCGAGGAAGCCACATTTCTAAACATACTACAGCTACAAAGCTTGTCTGTTTTTGTAACAAGACGCTCTACACTGTAGAGCTGGTCTTCCTCGGCCTATAATTTCGGGAGGCAAGTTTCACTAATCAAGGGCTGATGCTTGCTTCCGGGATCCGATGAACGGCGCGAGGCGTGCGCCGGCGTCACTCTTTACCAGTCATTCATCGCTCCCCACCATGTCGCGGGGTGATTATTTAACCTCCTACGGTATTTCATGGGGAAATAGCTCGTTGGGGCAGACTAAACATCGATTATAAAGACGCTGCGGCATTGCCGTCCCAAGAACTTCGCTAGAATTGCGTACCTTTTTAATAGTTACTGGACTGTTAATCGTTTGCAATCGTTGATATCTCGACCGAGAAACAGTTCTGGCCACGTATAGGCAAGATTACCTAAGGAATTCTGAACCGCAATAGTCGTTCGCGACAGCACTCCCATAAGTGTCCTTCATGACCTGACGAAATAGCGGATGAGGTAGTAAGTTTAGAGCCACTAATCCTTACAAACACCCCAATAAACTAAAAAGCGGACAGGAATAGGATAACTTTGTTCCCAGTGGTGAACTGCTTGTCTACCTGAGAAACATGGGAAGCTAGAAATACCCAGTAAACCGATCATGTAAGGCCACAATGAAGGATTCAATTCCCATAATCACATTATCGAAACAATTACGCCTGGGAGAATACTATTCATTCGCGGGGCTCGTGTAGTCTCGATTTCGATGTGACTTGCCCGCTTGATCAGCTAAATCCTACTTCAAGAGTATGCTCCTCTCGTATTAACTGCTCGTCGCGGTCGGTTAACAAAACATGAGGACAAAATCAAACAGAGTCCTCTCTATCGTGAAAATGGTAGTCATGCACCAAGCTTACGTTCAGCCCTATATCTCTTGATGTAACTTAAAAATTAGGAATAATCATGAACAGCGATTAACAACAAAAGTAAAGCTGAATACGAACGTGATCGTCGTGCTAGGCCTTGTCGCAGAATTAGGAATATCACTTCCCGTTACCAGGTAAGGAGCTAGATAAGGTTTTGGGGAGGTGGATCATGACTATGCACAAAGCTTAGCCATCGTTATTCGTTTTTCTTCGTTGCCTTAACTCCACCCTACAACTGACGACAGTCAGAATATTGTGAAGGGTCATCTGACGGTCTAAGCCCTTCCTCAATTGAGAACCATGGCTTCGTGAGGTTACAGCGACCTTATCGAAAGCTTCGGTTAGCCTTGTCGTCGAGCATCGTGAACCAATCAGCACGGAACGAGCGAGCGGCATTCCGACAAAGTTTACGCATGAAGCAGGCATCTATGGATTCTACTATCCTGGCCAATGCCATTACCCAGCGGTGCCCCTCGTTTTGCTAGAAAGCTTGTCTTTCATATCTTTCCTGTTTTTCTTTTCGAATCGCTGAAATGGTGGTCAACGGTATATGCTCGCGATACGCTATGATACGAAGACGTAACACACCTTTTAAAAAGAAAAAAGGTAACTCAGACTGAGTGATACGAAACCCGTTGCGGGAAGCATTCCAATATTCCCTCATCATGATCCTCATTCTCGATATATTCTTATACACTGATATACACAGACAAGCTTCGTGGATCCAAGTTCGCCTGGGTTCGGAATATGTCAGACGTCGGGTAACGGAAAAAATTAAGCCCTCCTGGAACGAGGAATACTGTGCGGGTATGTTCCTGCTGCCTTATCGGTTCTGCAACTCCGCACTTCGTGACAGTATTCAACCCCCCTGGATTCTGGAATATCCTCGGGGAATTTAGCGAAAAATAGCACTGCCGACCGACATACATGATATATCCGAAACTCTTATATTCTCCAACATATCGCCAACAACCGTAACGTACCAGAACTACCGGGATGCCAGGAGAATGGGGATAATAATTACTATACGTTCTATGTCGAGGATATTCCGTTCACAGCTGAGCCTGGGGTACCAAGGCACTTACGTGTGTGTCTACCAGGAGTCTAGTCTTTTTCACTTCTGTTTTTTCCAGAAAATCTGAAGCAATGGCAGGCAGATCGATGTCGGAAAAAACCGATCTCAATATCCGGTTTATCCAATCCAAACCAACAGGTCTGAACTCCAAGTTTCCTTTACCTGTAGTCAGACACGAGCCAGTGACTAAGTATACTATATGTTAGATCGTCCCCGGGAAGGCCGGGATTGTATGATGTGCATAACGGTTAGAGAACTTAAGACGCAGTTAAGCAACTATCAACTTGAAGACGCAAGTTATATAAGTCGGCAACCGCAAGAGCCATCTCCACCATTCCTCCTCTCCTCATCACCTTCATCACTAACTTTACTTCTACGATTGTTCTCTTCTGTTCTTATAACGCTTGATGCGATTATATGACCCCGTTTTTGATATCCTTTTATATCATACTTAAATTCTAATACTTTCTATTTTTACCTTCTACAAGACCTAATTTATTTATTTATTTTTTTTTTTTTTTAACAAGATGGCTAGAATGAATGCTCTAACGGCCGCTCTTATCCTCGCATACACCGCCCAGGGTGTTCAGGGTCTGCCCGTAAGGGAAGGTGAGAGGACTGGACATCCCTTAACCCTCTCGTTCTATTCATATCTCACATTTGCTGATCTCTTATCTCTTGTATACAATAGAGCGCAGAGGTCTAATACCCGGCCTGGACCTTCCAGATCTTGGTATTCCAGGACTCGGTGGTAGCGGCGGCGGCGGCCTCGGTGGTATCCTTGGAGGTCTTATACCGGGTCTAGGAGGGGCAAGGGCGGCGCCGGAGGTAGCGCCGCGGGAGGAGCAGGAGGCGCGGACAACGGCGAATCGAAGTGTAAGTACTTACTCTAGATGTTTCTCGTCATGCGATCGACCCAGGAGCTAATGTTTTGCGATTGGAATATTTTTAGCGGCATCCACACCTGGACAAGCCGCTCCAGCACAAGCCGCTCCGGCGCAAGCAGCACCAGCTGAGTCAGCTCCTGCTCAAGAAGGTGGCGCTGCCGGTGGCTACGGAAGTCCATCGCAGTCTGCTGGTGGCGAGCAAGCTCCCCCGGGTGGAGGTGAACAGGCCCCAACCGCGGCGGCAGGCGGCCAGTCGGCTGCCAGTCCTGCCGAGACGCCTTGCAGCGCCGGAGAATCTCCAGAAGCTACCCCTACAGAAGCTGCTCCAGCTGCCGGTGGAAGCGGATCGCAAGGAGGGGAGCAAGGCGGGCAACAAGGTGGGCAACAGGGCGGCTCTGAAGGGCAGGGCGGTTCCCAGGCCTCGCCGTCTGAGAACTGCTCCGGCGCCGAAGCTGCACCCGCTGCGACGAGCGCTGCTGGAGGCCAACAGGGTGGAGAAGGCCAATCTCCGCCAGTTGAAACCGGGGCCGCCGGCGGTGAACAAGGTGGTCAACAAGGAGGCCAAGGAGGCGGATGCAGTCAGAATTGCAGTGCTGCTGAGGCATCTCCTCCAGCCGAGACTGGAGCTGCTGGTGGCCAACAAGGCGGGCAGCAGGGAGGTGAGCAAGGTGGTCAAGGTGGCCAAGCCGGTTGCAGCAGCGCTGCAGAGGCGGCTCCCCCTGCCGAAACTGGGGCTGCAGGTGGCCAGCAGGGAGGCCAGGGAGGTGAGCAAGGTGGTCAGGGCGGCGGCAAGCAATGCGGAAAACAGGGCTGCCAACAAGGCGGACAGGGAGGCCAGGAAGGAGGACAGCAGGGAGGACAGCAAGGAGGACAACAGGGAGGCGAAGGGGGTCAGGGAGCTCAAGCAGGTTGCAGCAGCGCAGCTGAAGCGCCGCCGCCGACGCAGACTTCCGGCTCTGGTGGTGGCTGTGCGCAACAATCTGGCTGTGGCGGTGGTCAGCAGGCTTCTCCAGTAGCATCTGGCCAGGCCGGTGGTCAAGAAGGTGGTCAAGGAGGTGAAGTTGGACAGGGCGGGCAGGCAACGCCGTGCAGTGCTGGCGAGCAGGCTTCATCTGCTCCTGAAGCCACCGGTCAGGCTGGACAAGGAGGACAAGCCGGCGAGTCTCAGCAAGCATCTGCTTCCTGCGGCAGCCGAGACCCCGTGCAGTGCTGGTGAATCACCTTCGCAGGCTGCTCCCACGGAGGCTGCCCCCTCGCAGGCCGGAGGCGAGGCTTCCCCGTCGCAAGCCGGTGGAGAATGCCGGGCTAACTGCTCTCAAGGTGCTGCCTCTCCGGAAGCTACCGGAGCTCGTCTCAGGGAGGTGAGGGAGGTCAACAGGGAGGACAACAAGGTGGCCAGCAAGGTGGTGAATCTGGATCCGGAGGTTCTCAGGGCGGCTCTCAAGGTGGGCAATACGGATCCGGGGCTCTCAGGGTGGCTCTCAGGGCAGTCAATCTGGATTTGGGGCTCCCAAGGTGGGCAGTATGGTGCTTCCCCATCTGAGACAGCACCCGCTCAAGCCGCTTCGTCCGAGGATCTTCCGGCGGATATTACTAATCGACTTTCCAAGACTAGAACGTTGAAGTTCTTTGAATCCCAGAGCTTTCTCAGTTTTATTTTACATTTTTAATCAAGCGCTGACATTTTAACGTCAGTTCCATTTCATTTTCTGCTTTTAACCGTTTGTTCCTATTAGAAAATATCGTAGTACATATGTAATTCTCGTTCTTTCACTTTCTCTAAGCTGAGTCTTTCAGCTCCTTTCTCTATTCTAGTTAGATCTAAGTTAATGCTGTTGTATACCCATCTATAGTCTGAGTCTCTTTGACAATGCTAGGACGTGAATGATGGTATCACAAAAACGGTCTCTGGTATAAACCCGAGACCTATCAGCGTTGTCTTTCAGATTATTTTATATTTAAATCGGAATAATTACAACGTAAATTTACGTACAATGCTCATACTTTGCGGTCTGTTAGTTCGTTTGGAGTGTTATGTCCGTGTTAGAGTATTCACGGACCGCGCGTTTCAGCTTCGGATTAGTATCCGAGATCTTACAATCTCTGAAGCGTTTCTGGTGCAAACCTCTTTCCCTTCGCAGTTGGGATAACGCGTGGAGTACCTGTACGGAGCTAACAGATCAGACTATATGAAACATGGGATGATTTCGTCAGATCTGGCTTCCGGAGACAACGTTTCCGGGTGGAGCTGGAGATTCTAAAAGGTGGAGAAATTTCCTCCCGCTGTAGATTCCCTGGTACACATTCAGCCGCAAGGGAGTTGGAAAGGTATATCCTAAAGAAGTTATAAAACATAAAACTTGCTCTCCTGCTCAGTTACATATATACAAGTCTTAGGGACGGCCGAACGTCGGGCACCAAAGGCTCTTGTGTATACTTATCAAGCGTAGAGATCACCAAATATAACTGCTGTAGAAACTTACATCATTGCAACGCAGATATCAACCAGCGAGATATAACCTGTCGGCTGATTAAAACCATTTGCACACGCTTTCCTCTCTCCGCTGCAATGTGGTCACTACGGTACAGAGCCTGCACGCGACTAAACTACAACCATCTCTCAAAGCGTCGCGTAAGAACATTTACATTCAAGGTTTTAGCCATTGCATACTGTTTTTAATCTTTCTTCGAAAGCTCATATTTCTCAGATCTAGGATTAAGATGTTTTGGTTTTCGTTTGTTTTCTAATTTTTATCCAGATCATTTCCTTCATTCTGGTATGAGAAATATCTTGTCTTCTACTATGATGTATCAATTATTTGCTAGATTCAATTCGCTATTCGATAACAGGCGTAGGTGGACTCGCTGCTAAGCAAATTAGTACACAGTTACTAATCCGACCTTGACCTAAACTCGAGCCTAGAGAAAATGAAATTGAATTGGGACGCTTCACGAGCCCTTTACATTCTAAAATAATACTTTGAGCAGGTCGCGATTTTTCAGGGATGAGAAGCTCCAAGAAGACATCTGTGGCACCTGAGAGGGAAATAATAATTAGACGAAGGCGCTGATCTTTGAAAACACTTGCGAAATTCTCTCAACAATCATTTGGACATGGCTCGCCCTCGATTATAGGCAGTACATACAAGCTGCCTCTCACTTGCCGCTATTTCGCAAAATCTTCATGACCTGAAAATATTTACCACTTGATTCATCGCGGATCGGAAAATCTTGAAAGGCTCAGCCACCACGAAGGCATTCCCAACGGGAGAAGGCTATGTCGCCCCGCAGAGATTATTGGCTCGTCTCGAAGACATCTTGCGATGATTGTGGGGGAAGGCTCTCGTCGCGGCCCACTAGAGCTATTAATAAACGATTGTCTGTTGGCCGTATCTTCATACCGTCTGCAGACTAACAGGCAGCCACCACCAAGAACTCCGGCCTTGATAAATCATGAAATGAAGAGATCCTTCAACCAACAAACGAAAAAAAAAAAAAAAAAATACGAGAAGATGCCTTCGTCCAATTTTACCGGCTAGCGGAGAGCAGAGTAAGTGCGGAATAAAAACTGCTCATCGTTCATGATCCCTGAGCTCCATTCCACAGAAAGAAAAAACGACCGAGGTTTCTGTTGTCCCGAAAAGACTAAATGTTCCTGTTTACTTCAGCCGCATGCGAATAAAGTCAGCGAAGTGCTTTGCTGTTCGAGGGCACTCAATCTTAAACATGGGACCGGCGAGTTGCTTCACCCTTTCACGCGTATTTGTAATTTTACTTATTAAAATTTACCGAACTGCTTATTACCCCAGCCATTACTTCTATCCAATAACGACAGCGCGAGACCAAGAGCCAAGACGGTTGATATCAAGAGTGTTTATTCACTAATCACTTTCCCGATATACTTGCATTAAATAATAGAAAAAACCCTTGTCATCTTTCTGCCCAACCAGTTGCTATCAGTGTGTTTCTTCTTTCTTTAGTGAGGCTCCCGCCCATCTGGATGTAAGTACGGTTGCTCGACACCGCCTCAGGTTAATGATCTGCAGAGCAGAGGAGAAGGCGACAACAAGAGTGGGTCATCGCGATGGCGCCAAGGGTGATCATCTGGCGAGGCTTTCATTTGCTGCCCAACCTAGTCGATATAAAAATGTTTATTTTTTTGTGGTTGGACAATGGACAGTCACAGTCTGCAGATACACGCTCCTTTGAGGACTAGTCCGATTGAATCCTTTCGGTCCTTGATCAATATAGGAGAAAGAGTCGAACAGAAGGATGATCACTAACAGCGCTACAGTGCACAATTTGGAATAGGAGTAAAAGGGTGAGTCTTTTTTGACCCGTTCAAGGTGCGCGCGTGGAGGACTAGGGTTCCCCCTGAAGTTGGAAATAGCCTCGTCTAGCCTTCTAAAGTGTTTATCGTGTAAATATTTTCGCCGCCTGCCAGAAGATAGTGGATTGACGCATTTGTTCGAGCCACGTTTGGCTGTTATTGTGAAAAAACGATGTGAAAGCAAAGGAGCGGGACCCACACTCTTTGTGAGTTCCGCTCAGGCTATATTAGATTGCGCTGTTTAATATTATTACTAGCCAGAGAGGAACAAAGGAAATCTCGAACGAAAAGTGTGTGTACTACCCTTATTTAATACCTCAGTCTTCCCCTTTGTGTATGTGTTCGTCCCCGTGTCTGTCGCTCCTTCAAGGAAATAACGAACGTGCCTTCGGTTTCGCGAGAAGTTCTCCACCTACTAGTACATTATCTTCGTATAGATAAATAAGCTAGACGACGCCTCAGTCAGACCCTTTACCTTCTTTATACCAACCAGTGCACGATCGTTACCAACGGGAAATTATCAACAATGCGGTCCATCGCCCTCTTCCTCGTCCCTTCCCTCGTCGTCGCCGAGAACTTTCACGCGCTCTCCGGCCACCATGCGACCTTCTTCCGCCCAGGTAACGACAAGCGCTCGCTCAACATCCACCACGTCTTCAAGCGCCAATCGGGTGGATGCCCGGGGATGAAACCATGTGGTTCCCAGCTCTGCATCGACCTCACAGATACCTGCTGCCCCGACGGCTCGGGAGGATGTCCGCTCGGCCAGGAATGTCAGAAAGGAGACAACGGGAAGTACGGTTGCTGCCTACAGGGACACAACTGCGTCGGTAACGGTGGCGCCATCACCCTGCCCGGAACGATACCCACGCCGTCGATCATAGCGCCGCCGCCTTCGAGCGGTGGTTCCGGCGGTTCTAGTGGAGGAAGCACTGGCAGCGGATGTCTGGCGACGGAGAAGTTGTGCGGCAGCAACATCTGCGTCCCGATGACCGATACGTGCTGCCCGGACAACTCCGGCGGCTGCCCGGTCGGTGAGCACTGCCAGCGGGGTTCGGACGGTAAGTACGGCTGCTGTTTGAACGGAAATACATGCGCTGGTAGCGCACCCGGTAATCCTGGCCTGGGTACCGGCGGCAGTGGAGGTAGCAGTGGAGGTAGCAGTGGAGGAAGCAGTGGTGGAAGTGACAGCAGCTTCTCGGTCCCCAGCTTCACTTTCGGCTCTTCAACGCCGACCACGAGCAGTACGACCTCGAACTTATTCGGAGGTGGCTCGACCGCGACGTCCGGGTCGAGTTCCTTCAGCGGTGGCAGCGGAGGAACCAGCAGCGGCAGCAGTTCCTCGTTGTCGGGTGGAGGTAGTAACGCGGCTGGAGGAAGCGCTAGTGAGGCTAGCTCCGTCAAGGCTCTGTTTACGTCAACGCTTGCCGTCGCGGGAGTTATTGTCGCAGTCCTGGTTATGTAAATGCGAAGACTTTCGCTTTCCAGACCCTTCGTCCTATTCATCTTTATGATCCTTTATTCTCTTACATCTTCGACTGGATTATATGTTTTCCTACCTTTTATTAAAATTGTTTGATGCGAATCTTGTCTCAATATTATTCCTTTCTGCTTCTTTCCTTCTCTTCTGTCCGTCTAGGGTTAATTATGGTCTGCATGTTTGACGTTTTAATTTAAAAAAGAAACCAGATATAATGTTTAACACTCTCATACAGTGAACGAAAAGTTCACATTTCATAATGCCTGTATATTAGAAACTCCGCGTATTATCATATGAAGAAATATATTTAGTCTTAGGCAAGACGGTATACAAGCCGTCATGCCGTCCAGAATCCCAATCGCTCCTACTCTTGAAATCGCGTATAATAACCTGGCTGCGATGAAGACCCTCCCAGGCTGCGGCTGGCCTCGGGTTATCTAGATCTCCCTTTTCCCTTGCATGCGGTCCTTCTACGAAGAGTTATATACGTTTTATCTCTGCAGGTATCCTTGAAACTAACTTAAGCACTCGAGGACAAGAAAATTTGCGAGAAACGCTTCTCCTAAGCGGAAGGCCATCCGAAGCACTGGCATAATCTAATTTTCGAGCGCTACGTATGACCACCCTGTGTCCCTGATAATCGCCGATTATACTCCCGAGAGAAAAAATAGAAAGAAGCTGCTCGTAACCGAGCACAATTGCGTCGGAGTGTTCAGTCTCCAGTCATTCACTGTTTGGTTCCTAGCGCTTGACTCGACAGATTTGGATCATGAAAAATTGATAATTTCCCACGAACCCGTCAGAACGCTGCATGGTCTGCTCTCGCCCGTGTTTTGCTCTCGACTCGATTCAATGGAACCCCTATCAAGATCGCGAGATTACCGTTGACCGGCTTCTGATGCTTATTTCTTGCGTGGGTTCCCTGCTGGAAATGCAGATCCCTTCGCATGCACGACATGGATCTGTAGCAGGCCGTTGCTTGAATATCATTATTCCCTGGAGGAATACGAGCCCTGGAGGAATACGAGCAGATCTTACCTTATCGCTAAAGATGGGCCTATTCACTTCGATTATGGTTCGAATGAGTGAATGAATCCCTGCGACTCGAAGAAAACTTTTACGAAAAAAGGCGTTATTCTTACAGAGTGGTAGCTAGATTGATGAAGATCGTGAGAGTATTACTACATTACTCCGTGTTGGCTAACTAGTTATCTATTATTATGTATATTGCCTTTTTGTATGTATTTGTAGATTTTTCTTCGAAAGTATGAACACTAATAACTCCTACCGCCCAACCCCTAGCTTGCAGCTATTTACACCCAGTCTTGTACACATGCAACATGTAATTAAAAGTCTCATAATACAAGAAGAAACAAAAAAAAAGAAGTGTTTTGAATATTTAGTTTCCCGAAGAAGACCAAGCGATCGTTGTGACCTTAGGATCTGCTGGCGTCTTTGCAAGTTTCGGTTCGTCCGTGGTGTTCGACCGGATCTCGTACGTGACCGTGATGCCATTGCTGAGCCGGCGTATCTGCCTCTTCTCGTCCTCGTACACGCCGACCAGGCTGTCGCAAGAGCCGGAGCCGTTCCTTCTGTGACCACCGCGCTCCTCGAGGTCGAAATCGGTAATATCAGCGCCCCTTTTCCCACTGCCGTTCGAGTTCGAGCCCGCGGACCCGATCATCTTCGCCGCTTCCGGAGACCTCAACATCTTCCCAGACCCGCTAAGCACCTGACTGTGACCGTACCTCGATCCTGGACTGCTTCCGCTGCTGCTTCCGGGAAACATCCGCTTGATGGACCTGCTGATGCGGTTGCCATCGCCCGTACTATTGTTGTCGCCCAGCTCTGAAGAACGCGCGGAAGCCGGGCAGCAGACGACAACCATGGCCCACGTCTGCTCGAAGTCGGAGTAGAGCCAGATGACGACGCCGCGGCAGTTGGTCTCGATGGCGATCTGCTCCATGCAGGCGGAAGGCGATGCAGGTGAAGCCGATTACGAACGTTAGGGCGACGCCGATCTTCTGTTTTGTAGCAAGGCGGAGGCGGCGGAGGAGGAAGAGGGGAGGACGTAAACTAGCGAAAAAATTAGCAAAGATGTATCAAATGAGCGATGGTTTGATATTGATGACTTACCTAAGATGTCGGTGAAAACGTGCTGCGACCACCGCACTGCGTCCCGATCGTTCCGGTCATCGGGTCGCAGAATTGCTTGCCGGGTGTCCAGTTTGCCATCATAGGCTCGCAGACGAACATCTTGACGAACAGCGAGGAGACCCAAACCGACGACTGGAGACCCAACCGACGATGTCAAACCAACCGTTATCCCACAACGGCAGCGCGCAAATGCCTTCATGTTACGAGGTATGAGTTCGTAAAAATGCCAACATCGACCTATTTAAAGTTTTTCTCAAATCGTTAGTTCACGAATTATCTCGTAAAAAAATCAAAAGCTTTTGGCCGGCGTTTCGCGGAAATAGGAATCGTAACGAGAAAGTAGCGAGCGCCACAAGCGTCCACCGTTCGCAAAAAAAAAAAAAATAAAATAAAATAAAAACTCACCCACTTGACGAAGTAAATGTCGTATAGTAGAGGCACGTTCAACCGAGACGAGTCTTAAGTGCAGAGACGGTGTCGTCGTAGGCGAGGCCATGCCTCGGGTCCAAACTCCGTCGCCGGAGGCGCTGATTCTGCCTCGAAGTATCCAGCTTGTAGAGAGCGGTGTCCATGGACGTCTGCATAAGGAAATATCCAGGCCGAGAAGGACGAAAGAGGTCGGAAATGTGAAGCGGGTTGAGGATCGTCGCCGTAGGTATAGCCGTAGGATGACGAGGCATAGTGATAAGCTGAGGTTGGACCTTTATCGTAATGCTAGAAGGACGGAGGGTTTGGTGTAAAAGCTTTGGAACCACGAGACCGGATCGTAGAGGGAAAAGGAAATGATCGGATATTTAAGCAAGCAGAGATCCAGACCCTCGTCGATTGAAATATGACCCCCTTTCTTTAATATATATTTTCTTAGTCTGTTTCTCGCTTCCAGGTTATTCCGTGTCTCTCGTCTAGGAGTATCCTTGGGACAAGCGGGGGTCGATGCAATAGTTTTAAGAGATGCGGAGGATACGAGTACGGGTACTGTACTGTATACTTGGACGTAATATTCCAACAAGATAAAAAATACGCTAAACAATCTATTAAACAAAAAAAAAAAAAGTATACGCTGTGGGGAACTAAAAATACTGTCAAGGCTTCTCCATCATAAGACATATGTATCCTAGAGGAAAAAAGTACATTAATACGAACTAATAGACCAGAGGAAAAAGTAGTAAAAAAAAAAGGTGTAGGGCGGTTTGTCAGAGCAACTGAAAGAAATTTTCACAAGGGACTTGCCATAATAAGAGGGGGTATAGTATATACTAATATACTGATAACTATATGTATATCTGAGTACCTCCTCGTGAGCAGTCCACTTCTTTTGCTCCTTTCCGTTTATTGTTGCACATCTCGCTGGTCTAGCTGGTCTCGCGTAAGACAATGGGTTCAGGTGCAACGATTCTCCAAGTACACTAAAGGACTCCGCACCAAAAGAAGTAAAGGGATGGGGAGATCAAATACAAAAGTATAGGATTCGATTGGTCGCTAGGGACCAGAGTACTGCTCCTGCACGGAATATAAGAGGATGTACAAGATAACGGTCACGGTCGAACCGTGGAAGAAGAGAAAAGAAAACCACGCCTTGATCGACATACAGAAAAAGCCACCAGAGGCTAGCAAGACTAGGCACTCCAGACTTTGCAGAAGGGTATCTTTAGACCTATGCAGTGATTGGGTGGGGACGGCGAGAAAAAGTTTTAACCTACGCCGTTTTTCTTTCTAGAGTTCTCTGGGCCCCTGGGTTCGGAAAGATTTTTTGGCGGCCAATGGGGATCTCGTATTCGCGTATTAGCGAGGACTTTGGTGGGGAGAAAAAGATCACTAATTGCGCTGCATGACAGATTGATAGAGACTTTAGTATGATGCTTATATCTACTCGCAATTCTGAGGCCGATGAAATCAGGGGTTCAGAAACTCTAAAGAGAGCTGTAGAGCTGAAAAAAAAAAAAAAAAAAAAAAAAAACGTTGGATGTTCGCCCCTCAGGACCTGCAGATTGATGGCGTACCGGTAGGGTTAAGATTAATCCGAAAGAAGACTTTTCTCGGTCAAACGTCCCCCACGCGACGCCATGAGGTTCACACTGACCGTGATGGTCTGTCTCGTTAAACACTAAGTCTTAATTGAGTCTAGGCCGTATTCTCGGCGCTTTGTTGTTCCTGGATATTCGGCTCAGAATCAGTAGATCGAACTAGTTACCATAGCACTGGCTTCTGGAGACGCAGGGGTTGAAAAGAATATCAATAATAAGGTGACCTGTGTGGTTGAGGACCCCACGCCAGCTATCCAATATTCTTCTCTCTGCAGGACAACGCTTTCCCCTCCAAGTGGATCCATGGTTAATCCGATGTCAACCTAAAACTCATAGACAAAAACGGCAATATACTTTGGTTATAATTTGGTTGATCGTTGAATATTCTCCGCTTTACGACCAGACCGCGAGGTTAAAGCCAAGGGCCCTTAAATCCATGATATCAAATTATATAACATGATATCAAATTAATAATATCTATTGAAAACCTGATAGAGTCTGGAACAAAAACACACCGTGCCGTGTATTCCCAAATTGCCATAGCGCGGATACGAAAGGTTTCAGCGAATATGAGACCTTGTGGGGTTTGGTGGAGAGTTTGTTATTCGTGGAAATATAGTTAATTAGCGATTTTAGTCTATGGTCTCTAATCTCCTTCCCTCGGGTTTTCGGATATATCGGGCATCATTAACACGCAGAAAATAAATTTCAGACAGGGATGAGAACTCTATGAATTGACTCAACTCTCTTAATTTACTTGATTGCTGAGAGCTGAGGACTCGGTTTTCAACTATAAGTCTGAATATATTGTTTCACTTACACGGGATACTCATCCCAGAACCTTATTTTCTTTCTCGAGGAAGCAATCCATTATCGAGATAACCTTTATTTATTTATTCCTTGGTCAAAGTATACGATTTACATAGACGTTGACAAGGTCCAAGTATGTACTGTATATTATGACTAGGTCTCTACTCATTCTCCGACGGCACGGAGTAGAAAGTTTAGAATATAAATTGCGATCAACTAATTATAGAAGAAGCGCCACTTCTCAACAGAATACTTTAGTATATAGCTTAAGACGAGAGAAAGGTTGGGAAACGGCTGTAACTGTCTGGTTATCCCCGGTAATGGGGAGAGGTGAACAGCTTCATGCGGTGGTTTTTTTGACTCGATCTCGGTAACAGAACAGAACGTCGAAAAAAACCCCGGGAGTTTCCTTGTGCCAGACTTTATAAATTATTTTCCTGCTTGGTCTCTAAAATGGATGAATGTACATCATAGTATCGTTCAAACCCTTGATAAAATTATATAGCTTAAGACGAGAGAAAGGTTGGGAAACGGCTGTAACTGTCGGTTATCCCCGGTAATGGGGAGAGGGTGAACAGCTTCATTGCGGTGGTTTTTTTTGACTCGATCTCGGTAACAGAACAGAACGTCGAAAAAAACCCCGGGAGTTTCCTTGTGCCAGACTTTATAAATTATTTTCCTGCTTGGTCTCTAAAATGGATGAATGTACATCATAGTATCGTTCAAACCCTTGATAAAATAGACGCAGTTGCGCGATAGATACTTCAAGCATTTGTTCTCGAGCAATGCCCATTCACATTTAGCCGTTCCATCGGCACATATAGCGCCAGTTATCACAAACTGCCCTTTGGATATAGCCGAGAAGCATGTCTTATACACAACAAAGCTTGAAAGTTATTCTAAGCAGAATCTCTGTTCTGATGGTAACAAACTTTTAGACGCTTCAAAACGAAAGTATGAATACCCTATTAAGAGGGAAAGAGTCACCTCGCGTCCTCGCCGAGGTCTTTCGTAACTCCATGACGATAACTTTCGACACTCCCGTCTCCGGATCATACATGGCAACTGACTATTCCACCCCCCCCCCCCCCCCCATGTCCAATAGATCTAGGGTCCTTACGTACTCAGGTACGTCGCCCGATGATGCCTGTTTCGGCTGGCGGAATTGGTTTAAACACAGTGATCTCGGTGGCTGAGAGCTCTCAGCTAGTTGAAAGAAAGTTCTCATTTACAGTTACAGGGAAATATTTCCCCCGCAAAAAATTTTTTTTTTCACACTAAAATTTCTATTTTTTGATTTTCCATTTAGTAAGAGGAAACAACCTGAAGATCCCAACATCGCTAAAAGAACCAGAAAAATGACTCCCACTGCATAATAATTGGCGCATCCTATGGCAGTAATTACGTTAATGGCTGCACGCAGGATTTGCTTAGCAGGACGATCCTCTAACTGATTTTGTCCTTACGTATATATAAGCGATAGCCTGTCTGTTTTTACCGGTTATTCTTGGTTCTGATTTGTTGGATTTTCTGTGTGACAGTAACAAGCATTATCACCTTTATCATCCGATACACAGCGTATCCTATCTCCTCGTTAGATATAGATCGTCATTTCAGAAAGAGTTTCTTCCATTGATGATGTATAACTACACAATCAAGAGGACTACGTTGCGGTCCTCAACGCACTTTCTCCGCCGGTTACCAGCGGCGACCCGCGGGTCCCGAGTACGCATCTTCGAGTCCGGAATACCGCCCGAAGGCAGCGACCTCTTCGTCCCTATCCTCGAAACCCTTTCTCGAGTCTGCGTTTCCGAAAAGCACCGCGTCGCGATGGCCTACGCGATCAGAAAGCAGCGGCCCGCGACGAATCAGACGACGAAGAACTCCAGCGAACCGGAAAGAAATTCGTATTCCACAGCACTTTATTTGTTAGCCAGACCTCTGCAAACCGATGACGGATTCATAGCACGCGGGAACAAAACGAAGGAGTTCTGATGGATGTTTGGAACTGTATGCACGGTATAAACGGGTGCTTGTCGGACAGGAAGCCGATCACGCAGCTGGCGCACCAGCCGTCGTGGCGAAGGGTGCGGCGGGCGAGAAAGCTTACGTAAAATTCGCGATCGCGTTCGGGAACTTCAGCGGAAGGTTTCGCTTTTGGGTTTCTTCGGGTCCGGCGCCGCGTCCTCAAGCGCTGGGAAATATTCGACAACTTCGTGGATCACGCTCGCAAAGACGAGACACTGGACAAGAACGTGAAGAACCAACTGATCAAAGTCCGCAATGGGCTATTAACTACCGCAAGAAGCACCCGAACGCGAAACTTCGCACGATCACACCGCACTGGACGTCAAGCGGTACCTCAGGATATTCGCGCACTCGGAGTGCTGCCGCGTGTGGAGAACATCTCGTACTCTTGGCGGTACGTGCCGCTGTGTCACGGCCACATGAGCGTCGTCGTCTTCCGAGGATGTCAGGGAGATGAATAACCTCCCGCTGTCGAAACCAGTCCGGGGTCTGCTCAAGTCCTCTGTGTATCTGAGAAGAACTTGAGAAACTGGATAGGTATATTTCGGCGCTGAGGAGGAACGGGTACTTTTTCGGATCGGACGGGCGATGAGAAAGAAAGGAAGTCAAGGTTACACTATGAGGCGAACCTGATCGCCTATGTACACCGCAGGTTTAGAATTGTGAGTTTGGCTCCACCCCTCTGGAAATTCCCGCAAGACAATGGAGTGGCTAACGTAAAGAAATCGATATAGGACGACCATGATACAATCCGTCGCTTCCAGACACGGGACCGGCGTACGAGCCATCCCCGTACCCCTTCATCGGCGTCTCCAAGCCATCCTGCACGTTATGCAAAGGATACATTGACGCTACAACCTGCTCATTGGCCAACATCCCCCGCGGCGTTTTCCGTAGTTACGCCAAAGTCATCTCCGGTTCCCATTCATCTGAAGTTCTCTCTTGCTCTGCCGACGGCCTCTGGATCTCCCCACGCCTCGGCGAAAAGCGTATGAAGAAGGAACCGAGAGGTCCTCACCAAACTTCTACGAGAGCAAATATCGAAGCTGGGGTGCCGCAGGTTGAGGATGAGTTTAAGGAGACGCAGTACTTGACGTGCCGGGTAGTAGAAAGAACGTTAGCAGGCCGGGGTTGTTTCTCTGTCTGTTTCGACGGTGTTCAGCGGTACGGATGAGAGTTCGACGGATGGTAGGGGAGGGTAAGCACGAGTAACGCGTCGTTTAGGGAGAAGGTGAAAGGGTTTATGGGTATTAGGAGGACGTCGCATGAATACTAGAGTTTGGTGGGTTTGAGGTGGTTTAAAAATTTACTTGAAAAGTGATTTGCAGTATGCATGTATGAGTTTCGGCGTTGAGCGTTTTGGACCCGTTTGTAGGCGAGCGAAATGGAGGGGGAGATCGTGGGCAAATGTCGTAAAAAGTGCACTGGTTTTGCATCGTAAGATTAGAAAATATTTATAACAACTAATGAATAATATCATCCTATAATATTGGTTGGTTTCTTCAAGATTTTCGCCTTCCGATCAAACCCGAGCCTGCTTTCTTGCAGAATACTGCTTCATCAAATGTCGAAGGTACCTGAATATACTGAATCAAAATTTAAGCAAGTTTGAACCAAGTTAGAAGCACTTGTAATCAATCATGATATTCACTGAGACATCAAATCAATGCTGTTATAGAAGCACTTTGCTGTCTTGGACCGAGCCAACGGAATCATGATCTATGGTTTGCGGTTGCGACCGGGACTTTTTACGGATTCACAGGAGTACCGAAATCCCCCGAGAAGTCCTTGCTAGGTTCAAAGAAGAAGGACCATAAATCGTGGCTATGTTTGGCTGGGAAACTTTGTCTTTTGAGAGACATCAAATCAATGCTGTGAAAGCTTTGCTGTCTTAGACCGGGAGCCAACGGAATCATGATCTATGGTTGCGGTTGCGACCGAGACTTTTTACGGACTCACAAGAGTACCGAAGTCCCCGAGAAGTCCTTGCTAGGTTCAAAGAAGAAGGACCATAATCGTGGCTATGTTTTGGCTGTGAAACTTTGTCTTGAAGCTCAGGATAGCGCGTGTTGATGGGGGTTATTCGAAATATACCGGTTCTGCTAGGTTATGGAGGTTGGCCTGTGAAACGGACGATCCCGATGTGGACTCATGGCACACCGGGGTTTATACTCTATCAACGCTACAATACGACATCGCGATGCCCAGCATAGATAACCATGAAATTGCCCCACAAATTCCCCGTCACTGGAGCGACTCCGAAAATACCCAGGATTCAATATCCGGATACACGAAACAGAGCATCGCGCGTGACCGAATATCTATCTTTGAAGATCGGAGATGTTCTGTAGCCTCTAAGTCTTGCGCTTCAGGTATTATTCAATCTGCGAATATTTATCGCAGGAAAATTTGAATGAATGAACTGTCTCGAGTTGATTTGGAAATTCGGGAGACTGGATCTCTTTGGGAAATGATACCGGGGTGGAACGATATTCATTATTTAACTGAGTAGTAAAATTGAATGACCCGAGTAAGTCCGCGTTTGATGTTTCTCAACAGTACGTATGCTCATGCACAAGAATGGTTCTCTAACCACTGGCAAAGAAAAACGTCTGGCATAGCATCGTATGGCTTTCTCCGTTTAGATTGGAGAGACGCGCCAGAGATTTTCTTGCTTTCAAACTCAGTGATCTCTATTTACCTAGCAAAACAATCTTTACACAAATAATCCATCATATGGTCGAATGGACTTCATAAGACAACGAAAATAGAAGCGTAGGTACGTCAAGAAGGCTTCTAGATGGGTTCACGATGATGATGACATAGCATTTTGTATATCATTTTCCTTTCTCGAGATTCGAGGTGATTTTCGCGTGGCTGCGATGTAAATTCATCAAGTAAGTGGAGTTAGCGCCCAATGTCATCGTTGGCCTCACTGCGTCTTCAAAATATGCTATTTTTCTTTCCATAAAGTGTCCCTAAAACAAAACTCCGTCCTGACTCGTATTCTCAAATCCCACTTTCATCAGGAATCTCTTGAGACCTCAACCTAGCTGTTCAATCGCCCAGCGGCATGGATAGCTCCAGAAGCCAAAGAGGACTCTTCCGGGGCAATTTATGCCAAACACGCTGAACCATGACAATTTTCCTTTGTCAGCGTCGTGAAGAAAAAGCAAAGGATAGCGCGCCACCCCTGCTCGCCTATGGAAGATGCATGCACAGTGGAAGGCTCTCCGCTTCTTTGGTATAAGCCAGCTGTGACCTCACTTTTCGGCGGTCCGAGCGCTGCCAACTTTTGCACTCTAAGCCCCTCAGGGTAGATAGGTATCTGTCAAAACGTCCAGTAATAGAAAGAAGCTCATGGATAAAAATATGCTCATCTCGACTGGTGGGTTCTATTCACGGGTCCACGTTACAGGGTGCAGATTTTACCTCAGCCCTGCTTTCCTTGCTTGTTTGGATTTATCGCGGGCTCTGATCATGAAGCGTATCGCGATAGTTTTCTTGCGTGTAACATTGGAACGTCGCTATGTCTAACCAAGCTCCGGTTTGTTATATAAACCTGAGAGAGGGCCAACTCAAGTGAATGTCAGTCCGACACTTTGCTCCTCGAAGACGATCAGTTCGCTCTGTTAATCAACTTAAAACTTCCTTTCTTTCTTCTCTCCTCAGATCAGGTTTCCGCTGTGCTGATCGCCAGACGTCAAGAAAATGGTGTCCTTGAAACTACTAGCGCCACTCACTGCTTTGGTGATATCAGTAGCGGCAGCTCCAACGGCACAAAAGCCGACGAGCTATTCGTTAAAAGATGTGCTTACCACCCTATCTACCGTTACAACTATTAAGACCGCATATATACTTACTTAAGTAGCTATTAAGAAGGCGACTGACTTATTTTTTTTACTGCTTAGATACCAACATCAAAAGACCTGAAATGGTACCCCTGTTATGGCGGATTCACCTGCGCTCGGCTTGAAGTTCCAAACGATTACGAAAACCCCAAGAATGGAATCGTGGCGTCCATACCGCTCATCCGGTACGAGGCGAACAAGACCCTACGAGACAACGGTAAACCTCAGATGGTGCTGTTGAACCCCGGCGGTCCCGGCGGATCCGGAGTTGCCCTTCTCCTCGAGTTCGCAAGCAAGCTTTCGACGATCCTACCGCAGTGGGACCTCATATCGTGGGACCCTAGGGGTATCGCGTTCGCCCGCCCGTCCGCCAACTGTGTCGACGACATCACCGCCCAAGCGAACACGTTTTCGGAATCGTACGTCGGCAGCCCCGGTTCTACTAATGCATCCCTGTACCAAACGTGGGCGATAGCGAAGGCGGGATCCATGGTATGTAACCTCACTATCGGCGGCGAGCATGGCGCGGTGAGTTTATGAGTACGTCCACCGTCGCGACGGACATGATCAGCATAACGGACGCGTGGAATAAGGCTTGCGGTATCCAGGACGAGGGCCTCGTCAATTTCATCGGCTACAGCTACGGAACGGTAATCGGCAGTACTTTGCGACGATGTATCCGAACCGCGTCGGCAAGTTCATCCTCGACGGCGTGGTCGATGTGGACGACTACAGCTCTGGAGCGTTCGATCACGACACTATCACGACGGACGACGCCGCTTACGAGTTCTTTAAGCAATGCTACGAGTCGGGTTCCAGCGAGCTCTGCACCCTGTATACCGACAAGGGACCAGACGCGATCGAGAGTCTCGTGATCAAGTTCCTGGACTCGCTCGAGAAGAACCCAATCGCGCAGTAGTACAAACGAGTGGGCAGATCTTCGGTGGCATCCTGACTAGCGATATTTGAAGCTTTCCGTCGGGGAAACCCTGTATACTCCCTCCGACACATGGATGCCTCTCGCTGAAGGAATCGCTCTAGCAATCGCCCAGCAGAACGCGACGCTCCTCGTTGCGCTTACGACTAAGCCTATAAATGCGTCTGGTGGCTCTACAGACTGGGATGTTCCCGCCGAGCACGAGGAGTGGTTCCGCGGTGTCACCTGTTCAGATATCTACCCCGCAAATACCCAGGGAGACGCGGAGTCCTACGTCGGGTGGTACATGTCCGCCATCAAGCAGAGCTTCTGGGGTGGAGGCGCCATCACTGATAACAAGCTCTCCTGTATCTCCTGGCCGTTCGATGGTAAGGGCAAGTATAAGGGCAAGTTCGGCGCGCACACCAAGAGCCCTATCCTGTAAGTTTTAGACAAGCAACCATTCTTATATGCAAGTATCTACCAATTGTACCAACTAACAGCTCTTTAGGTTTATCGGCAACACCCTGGACCCTATTACGCCGTTAGTCAACGCCGTCGGCGCCAGAAGAAATTCGGCGGATCAGGCCTGCTGAGGAATACCGGCCCCGGCCACACGTCCCTCAACGCTTACTCTGACTGCATCGCTGAGGTCTACGACGCTTACATGAACTATAACCAGCTGCCGGGTAATAAAATCTGCAAGGCTCCTAATGCTTTCGTCACTTACGCCCAGAAGCAGAATAGCACGGCTACGGACACTCAGAGCGGTCCTGGGTTGCCTCCTCCCACCAGTGGAGGTTCGGATTCTGAATTGGGTGCTTCCATCGACATGGCGAGTACTGGGAAGTTCCTCGCGAAGCTCAATAGCCGTCGTAGTCGCTAGAGAAGGGGGAAATTTGTGTGATATAGCGAGCGGAAGGCACGAAGCCTCGTAATACTCCAATGTTTTTCTTTCTTTCCGATTATGATGATAAATGGATTTGTTCACTTTCGTTGGTATAAAGGCCTTCTTTGTTCCGATTGAGCTTCACTCTTTCGTTTTACGTACACTCATAGCAAGAATTTTGATAAATCCAAGCATAGCGAATGATGAGCATGTTCTCTGAATTCCATAAATCTCTCCAAGATACAGTGGTTTGTTCTAAATTACAAATGTCAACTTGAACTCAGCACAAGGACTAAAATATCGCTTGCTCTTTGAAATGTGACACCTCTTTTGAGAGGTTACCGGCATATTCAGTGCTGTGTTTTAGAATGTTATCCTTAAGTGAACGCGACCGCACTTCGACCTATCGTACTGCCCGTCGGTAGACCAATGCAACCCCAAGAACTGGCTCTGGTCCACAGGATAAGTAGTCCAGCACATGATCCAGCTCGAATACCCTTGCTCAATACCAGCGCCGTTGATCAGCCTCACCAAATAACCCTCCCTCGTCAACGCGAGGTCTCGAACCAATACATCTGCTGCGGCCCGCCCTCAGCGCTCATGAACACCGGCAAGGGAGACACGCCGCTGTCGAGCTCGTTCTTCAGGAAACCAGCCCAAACGGGGACGGCAGCCCAGAGAGCGGGATGCTGGATATTGCCGACCACACCGACACCGCTGCCGGTTTGGTCGCGGGGAACCCATTGGAAGGACTGGCCGCGGTCGCGCCAGGTGGGACCAAGGGTGAGCCAGTTAATACCGAGGTTTTGGTCGCCCTTCGACCTGGAGGTAGTGTCCGTGAACGTCCCTAAATCATAGATGCATCTACTTAGATTTCAGGATCCCAGTCGTCGATAGACGGACAATAGCGTTGTGTAAAGGGGTGGATAGGGTTCTGTAGGTGGATGACTTACCCCCATCTTGGATTTCGATCTGGATGGCAACGCTCCAGCTACCCTGCGCAGCCTCACCGATTTTGCTGGCCCATGGCTATTGTGGGCCTCATTGTGTTTAGGCCAAACAGTCACTTTGGACGGCGTGGGTGGGAAAGTTGAGTCAGACTCGATCGGGGACGCGGAAGCGCCGTAGACAGACACCAAAGCGGCGAGAAAAGCGAATGTGTACTTCATGGCTAATTTTATCTGAGCGAGTGTATTTCAAACTATGTGATGAGGAGGCGGATCAGTGAGGTTCAAGGGCAACTCGAATGTCGACTCGAAAGCCATCACGGTTCTGATTTCATCTTTTTATAAACGCTTGATCCTATCTTACACGCTGAAACTCGTCATGAGTTCTCCTAATTTCTAACTTCCATCTACAGGAACACCAGGATGCTTCCTGGCTTGAACATCACCATACCCAACCATCTAATTCCGCACTCCTGTCGCACGGACATCGGCTTCGCTCGAGCGTCTACTCATGGACCTGGTGCCGCAGCTTTCCGCACATATTTTGCCAAAAATGAAGAAAGTGTCATCCTATAAAGTCCACTCTACGTCGTATTCGGGTTCTCTTGATCATATATCAATCAGTAATCTGTTTCAATTCTGGTAAACGTTGCAACTCGGTGGAAGTTGTGACCCACCTAGGGGAAGTTCAAGTTTGTTGCCCTAGGAAAGTGTCTTACTATCGCCCTATCCTAGTCATTGAATGTCTCAGGTTCAATTCTGACAAACGTTAGCCTACCCTAGCGAGACTGTTTTTATGTGAACTATGTTAGTTGAGATGTTTGTTTTGATGCTCATCGTGTTTGACTTCGCTAAGCAACCCCAGGTTCGAGAAGGTACCGATCTCGTATTCATTGCCAGGGCACTGAGCGATATCCGTTATAGAAGGCTTACTCGACTCACGGTTTACTGAGTGGCAGCTTCCTTCGATGTCACTGGCCCGCTCTGGACTCACTCTAGCGCAGTATACCATCCTCTTCACTGGATTGTCGATGTTCTAATGATTTCGAGTTTGATATCAGGTACAGGTGAGGTGACTTGAAGTGATAGGGATAACTTCACCCCTTCTGCTTCACGAAGTACTGAGTCAGGAAACATCGGATAATAGAACACTGCATCAAAAGATCGGATGAATATGCCTTGTCTTGTCTGTGCTCTCAACTGTTCGTCATAGCAGCAGTCAACAACACAATCTAGATTTAGGCAAAAGAAAGAAAGAAAAAACGAAAGCCCTCAGATGTTGTCCGAGCATGATTTCCGTTTCCGGTAATCTTGCCATAGAGTGATATCTTTGATATCGCAAGGACCATCTCGACGTCTCAGAACCGAATCCGGCACCGATCGATCCACCAGGTCATCATCTCCTTAACCGTTTCCGGCTATCTACACGTGAATATCGCGAAATGATGTAGGAACTGGAAGTTATCGTGGCTATTGATGTCGGCAAAGATGCCTTCGATAACCTGGAGTGGAAACATCCGATGAACCCCTTTTGGGTATGCTTTTGGGTACGGTACCGTAGTTCAGGTTTCGCTTGCGATGAGAGAGATCTTTATGAAGCCGCGAACGAACGAAACTCGATCGAATCTCACCATCTCACCATCTCCAAACAACCACTTTCCCACCTCTTTTTCCTTCTCTTTCGAACCAATCTCTATCTCCTTCATTCATTTCTTTTTCATCTTCGCTCCTTTCTTTTGTTTTCGAAATTACATCCAACATTCCCTTATCTCTCTATTCTGAAACCACTTGGGTATCGTGGGCCGAATAGTATCTGCTGTTCGCCATGAACAGATCACACGTCTTCTCGACGGCCAGTCGTGGCAGGACCTTACAGACCTCGCCAACCTGGCCACTCTACTGCCGACCGAGCCGCCGCCCGTCCTGACGGACTCAAATTACAAGCCGAAGAACTGGGGCACGGCGATGGTGATCGCGTACGCGGGCACGTGCGGGTTGGCGCTGCTGTTCGTGCTGATACGGGCGTTCGCGAGGTCGCAGGGTGCGTCGAGTGCTAAGGTTGGGATGGAGGATGGGGTTGTTGTATTTGGCGTCGGTATGTTACGATACTGACAAGAACGGTGTTTTGGAGGGGGAGAGGTATGGGAGAAGATGGCTAACGAGGACCTTGATGTAGTTTATAGTTGTAGGAATAACCGCTCTCGCGTGCCTCGGGTCAGAGATGTATCAGTGGGGGTACGCGTCGCACGATCTCACGATTCGTTCCATTGTGATAACGATTAAGGTAAACCCAACTCGGTGATGTAGCGATGCGTATTTAATGAGAGAAAAGATACACGGTTTACTAATGTGAGCGATTTGTTTGGGTCGCGGATAGTTCAACTGTAAGTCAAGTCATCCTTCTTCAACCTCACACGCACCTTGAGACAACAACAGCAGGTTCACTTCAAAGGATCCCATAGCTAACAATTGAGCAGATGCCATCCACTTCCTAACAGCCATCGGCTCCGCCGCCTTCCGCATCGTATTCCTCCTCATGCTGCGGGAAAGGTATAAGCGCCTCTCGAATCAGTGGAAATGGTACGCGAACACTGCTATCAGCCTCTCGGTCGTCATACCCGCGGCGTGCATCGTGGGCTTCATCTTTCAATGCTCCAATGTGAAAGCCGGGTACGACCTCTGGAAGCGCGTGAGCACGCACTGCAACGTCCCTGCGCTGCACGTACCCATCGCGGTGGCATATTTGGCGAACGATGTTATTGTCATGCTCGTGGGGACGAGTCGGTGCTGAGGAGGTGGAAGGTGTTGGCGATGGAGCTTGTGGGTGTGATGTGAGTAAACCTCGAGAGGCGCAATCTCTTTGTTTTAAAGATGGGAAGAAGCTGACTGTGAATACTTTTTTTAGTCCTCTCGGGCAGCGATTGCGAGGATCTACTTTGGAGGCCGACGGAGTACCTGGACTGGTTTGGTATGGAAGTTGCTCATACCTGATAAAACTCTGTTTTCTGTTTTTTCAGATCCCGCAGGCTAACATGGCTTATGAAGGCATCATGCTCGGAACAATCTGTTCCCAAATAGAGATCATCTCAGCACTAGTTATGGCTTGTCTCCCCTCCTTCAACCTTCTCATGGAGTCCGATATTAGCTTCGATGCCGTCCTCCGAAGCGCTGGAGACACCGCGTGCCGACCACAATGGTATGACAGGAGCAGCACCGGACCGAAAGAGCAGCACCGGAGACTCGCGAGCGCTAGATCACGAGGTCTTGGACGATGATCCGATCCAGGAGAAGGCCATCGTACGCAAAAGCTCCAAGGCGTCTCACGACCTGAGTCCCACTACGTCGCGGGGACCGCTGGACGGCAACGTGGAGTACCGCGAGCACGAACTCGAGTTCGAAACCGTCGTGTTTGACGGCGACGTCGAGCGCGAGTAGAAGTTCCAGAGGGCTATTGCGACCGTCAGCGCGCCGAGCAGCGCGAGCCATTCTCTGGTCGGGAGGAAGCCTTCGCGGCATACGATGCACTTTGACGTGCCGACATTCAGCGGTGGTAATGAGAGCGGCAACGATTCTCGTCCGCCAGTCGCGGGAACGTGGAGCGGTGTGGGCCATAAGAATAGGCTGTCGAGGATTCCTAGCATTTATGAGGGTAGGAGGATGTCGGACCCTAACGGTTCAAATTATCCCCGGGTTCCCGCGCGGCGGGCTTTGCGGATGATATGGGGCTTGATTCCACCCTGGTCCGGAGCACCTCACACCCGCACCGTCGCCACCGTCAGCAGGTAATTATATTCTGAAGCCTAACGCCGGTTTACAAGTCGACGCAAGATCGACAACGGGGTCGATAAGCCCCATGACGCGCACCGCAGCGCGGAATCCATCACCGAGTCTCACAAACCAGACATTTGGCAGCCGCGACACTATTATTTCGTCGGCTCCCGACGCGACGGTGCCGAGGGGATACAACTACGGCGGCGCGGGACTGTTCGAGTACAACATCACGGGTAACATGCTAATTCCAAACCCGTCGTCCTACCCCAAAATCTCTCTGGTATTCTCGGTACCGGAAGACGAAGACGGCAACGTCAGCCCCACCGCGTCGCTTCTCAGCTAGTCCAACCACGAATCTGAGGCATACATATTCGGACCAGCGGTGACGTCGGATCGCAGGGACAGCGACGTCCTCAGCGGTGTTGGCACGTTGAATTCGGTGTGGTGGCAGAACGCGAGGCTTTCTGCGGTTTCCAGCTTCTATAATCGGAGCAGGCAGAATTCGAGCTATAGTGCCCCGAGGACGATACTGATTACCAGTTGCAGTGTGCGAAGAAGTCGATTGATAGTGGGAGGATGAGGAGGGTGGTGTGAAAAAAACTATTGGGTTTGCTAGGGCTGGTGTTAGTGTATTTGAAATCATTGCTGTAAACGCTGGGCTCCACGTGGGAGCTGTGCGTGGTAGGGGGGTTGTTGGTGGCCTGTTTGCCTGTGTTTTTTTTTTTTTTTTTAAAACTCAGTGGGCGGATTTCGTTAATAGCGAGGCGGAGTTGCGCAATACTCTGGAGCCTTTGACCCTGGATTTTTCTTTGCTTTCTTGTCCTTCGCTTTCCTTCATCATTGATCTTCGCGATCGCCGTTCATGTTCATGTTTTGGAAAGTTAGAAGCATTGTTTCGATTAGAGAGAGCATCGTACTATAGCTACATCATTACTCACTGTAAAATATCGATTCCTTCTTTTCCTTCGAGTCTTATATTGCCGTATTGCCGTATCTATCGATCGATCGATTGAGAGTTCACCTCCGGATATCTTCTTTTAGCCTGTTAATTTCACAAATTGTTGGATCTACAGTGCAAAAAGTGCAATCTTTTCCACCTCCCCCAAGTTCCAACCCACCAAATCCGGACAAAATTAGCCATTGTGGAGCAAAGTTTGGCAGCAGGGGAGGGGGCCAAGATTTGGGGCTTCAGCTTTGGCTTTCGAAGGGCAAATGGCGGAAGATCTACTTCTGGGCGCTCCCCCTTTTTGTCTTTGTTGCTGCTCCTGCTCCCGCTCCTGGTCACCGAAGATACTTACTTATCAAGAGAGCGAAATCCTTTCGCCTAATGAACCAGTCTCATTAAGTGATTTTTATAAGGTAATACTATCTACCTTCCCGAAGGCTGCAACTTTTACCAGAAATGGATCCTTCTAGCGACGAGGGTGAAGCTTGTCTTTTCCTTGGAATTATCGCTTGCAAACGTGGTCAGTGGTCACACACCAAATATATTTGTATCGCGACATGGCGATATCTCTCCTCGCAAGGAGAAACTCATCCAGTGTTTTTTTTTTTTTTTTTTTTTTTTTTTTTCACAACCCTCTAGTGTTTACCGACTGCCTCAGCCGCATTTCTCCGGATGGTCGTGGGAAAAAGGGCCAAGGAAGATGAGGAGGAAATACGGGATTTACCGCGAGATGCTTTTTTCATCACTTTTAATTGTGCTCTTTCAAGTCTGATCTTGCTGTAATTTCCAGACACCGAAATAAGGGTGGGGGCCAGCGCTTGAAGTTCCTCAGCCTGCATCGAGTCTAGGCGCCTACGGACTAAGTGCACTGTGAGTAAAAATAATTACACAACGAACGCCAGGAAAAAAAAAAAAAAAAAAAACAAAGGGCAAATAAAAGTGTTTCCGTGCCCCCCCCCTTTTTTTTATTGTGAATATTTTTCTTCACCATCTGCTTTAGAGGATCACAGTATTGAAATAAAAATCAATTTCTTTTTCTTTCGCTTTCTTTCTTCTTTCTTTGTATTGATATCGAATCCTGAAGAAAAAGAGATGCATCGAAGAGGCCTCCAGAAGGCGGGGAAGTTTATAGCTTCTTTCCTGCCGTTCCTACCCATAACATGCCTAGCCGAACCGATACTGCTCGACCTCCGGCATGAACCTGAGGGAGGGTCACCGTTCGCGTCGCATCAGACGTCGCTGATCAAGCGGCAACAGCTGCTGGATACTTACATGACCTTCGTCGTAAGTGAGAGACTCTAGTGATGATGATGACGGGCTTCTACGGGATACTGATAATGTTGATTCTTGAAACAGCCGTCGCACAGTGAGTTTTATGTAAACATGGCGGTTGGTAAGTAAAGTAACCGTTTTTCTCTTATACTAATAATCAAAAATCTCTTTTGTGGAGGTGTTGAGTATTTCCTTCATTGCAACCTTTGCTGATAAAACTACACGCTTTCTGATAAACAGGCTCCCTGCCCAACAGATAAAATTCGCCGTGACGGTACTGGAAGATACATGGCTACCGGGACCATTACCGTCCGACAACTACTGCAACGTCGATGTGTCCACTATGACGCTCCCGCAATACAACCTCTGCTACCAGTCCGAAGCATCGGGGACGTTCAACCCGTCGAAGTCGAATTCGTACAAAAACGAGACCGTCGTACAGACGTTCAACGCCAGCGTGACATACGTGCGTCCCATTTCTTCGCTCCGTCATGTTTTTGTGTCTGGTTATCTTACTAATGGATTCTGTTTTTTTTTTTAGGCCTACGGCTACTACGGCATCGACAACTGGACCCTCGGCCAAACAAACATCAACAACGTGACCTTCGGCGTCGCGACGAACTACTCCTTCTCGCCGCCGCTCGGTTTGGGCGTTTACCCGAACTTCGGCAGCAAGAGCGTCGAAACCCTCCCGCAGGCACTGAAGAGGCAAGGTCTTGTCGACATCGTCGCATACGGCGTGTACCTCAATGACTGGCGCGCAAACACCGGTCAACTATCCATCGGTTCCGTCGATATATCGAAGTACGACGGCGACCTGCACACATTTGATCCACAGGTTCTTAATACCTTGGTTCCGCTGCAGGGATTGGACCTTGTCGCGGGTGGTAAGACGGCGAACCTGGCGCCGAGTTCGAAGTCGTATTTGACTACGATTCAGTTGGGAAATTCGGGGCTATACCTTCCGGATAACGTCATGACCGCGCTCGCGAGCCGCTATAACGGCAAGTACGACGCGAACTGGGGCGGTTACCTGTGCGACTGCTCTGAGGGAAACACGGACGATAAGCTGAAGTGGAACTTCGACGGTATCAGCGTTACCTCCCCATCGATCAGCTTATTATACCCGCGGTGTCGAAGAACGGAACCCGGTGGAAGTTACCAGGGAGTGATACGGACGCGTGTGAGTTGCGGATGGCGTCGTCCGCGCCGTTCGCGCCGATTAATTTCGGATTGGGCACGCCGTTTTTGAGGGGTGCGTATGCGGTGTTTGATTTTACGAATAATCAGACGAGCATCGCCCAGGCGAAGATCAACGTTACGACACAGAATTTGGTTCCGATTAATGAGAGTTTGAAGCTTTTTAATCCGAAGGGGGACGGCGCAAACGTGCACACCATGTCCCTTCCCGTACCCACGGTGACGGGAACCGGCGGTGCGACGAGCGGCGGTGCCAACCGGGGTGATAATGGTGGGGTTCAAAGTCACACACTGGAGCTATTGTCGGTGGTGTAGTCGGTGGCCTCGCTGTGCTCGCGCTGATCATCGGTGGTGCTTTACTATTCATTCACTTCAACAAGAAGAAGAACAAGGCAGCCGCTGATGCTGGTGCTGGTCAGGAATACCCACCCGTTCCTCCACCGGCTGCGGGAGCTGCTGCCGGTGCCGCTGGTGCGAGTAATGAGTATAAGGGGCATGAGAATAATCCTCCGCGACCGGTTTCTGAACTGCCGAGCCCGATGTCACCGCCCCCGCCGCCAATTTCGCCCCCGCCGGGTGAATATGGGCAGCAAGGGCAGCAGAACTGGGGCAATCCGCAGCAGTACCAGCACCACGGGCACGGGTATCCGCAGGTGCCGCAGCCGCAGCAGTACACCCAGCAGCCAGATTATAGGCCGCCGGCGGAGATGCCGTAGTTCGTCCTGATGGTTTAGATAGCTGTAGGCAGTGAGTTGTAGAAGGAAAGCAAAGTGGTAGGAGGTGGAGGCGGGACAGGATTGTGGCGATCGAGAATGTAATTGTTTACTTCTCTTTTTTTGTATATCGCTTTCTTAGTCTTGCTTGTAAATACTTATTCTTTAGCGGCCATTTCGTCGTATTCAGCCCTTCGGATCTATGCTTGAATTAATCTGCTTAGAAGATTTCATAACCGCAACAGATTTGTGACATAGGCGGACACGCCGGAATTTTTCAGTGCAATAAGCTATCTAGACCATAATCGACGAACAGTTCAATGACAGGAATGGGTTTTTTAATATATCGGCTCAGTGGAAGGCGGCTTGTTAAAAGCCACGTACATGTCATGACTAAATGAGTGTCCGAAAACGATATGTAAAGAGTACATATCCTCTGGTTTTAAAGTAGAGCTAACAAGGTTATTTCATTCACTAGACGCAGTATCAGTCCGCGTTCAACAAACTTCCCTCACTGCAAGTTGTTAGTCAACTGCAATCCGAATCGTTCCATCTAGATGAGATTCTTAGCCTTAAGAACCTGCGTGAGGGTAGCCTCCAGATCTCCCTTAGGCAATCCCAAAGCAGCGCTCCACCTTACAGCGCTGCCCCCAAAGTCGCTGAAGCACCATGGCGCGTACGTCGATGCCGAAACTAATTTGGTATACCCCTTAATTCTCGAAGTCGCCTTGAGCGACATCCTCGCGCCTTTGCTCGCCCAAAGCTTCAGAGGAAGCCCTAGTGATGATCAGTTTCTTACCAAAGAGGCTTTCGATAGCTTCGACGACTTGGTTCTGCGTCAAGTCGAATGAATGAACGCGAACGTGCTCGTTCTTAGTGAGGTCGAAGTGCTGCAGGACTGAGGCGATCGCCTGGACGACGGTCGCGACGTAGGTCGCGTCGAATCGCTCGTTGCCGGTGTCGAAGATGGTCACTTTGTTGTTTTCGAGCTCCCAGCCCATCATGCCCTGGCCGAATTGGAGGACCTGCAAAAGTATGAAAAGCATAACTATAAGCATCTTAAATCTCATTTGAGCTTGTGGCTGGATACCTGGGGGGCGTGGGACAGAATAGAGAAGGACATACACCATCGAAGAAAGGTCCAGCATGCAAAGCGGTCCAAGTGAGACCAGTAGGTTCCTTCGCCTTGAGATACTGCACGATCTCTTCCTTACCAGCGACGAACGCGACAAACTTCTCGACCTCTGGGAGGGAGGTATCGCCGCCGTATTCGCTGGGGAGGAAACGCTTCACGCCCGCCGCAATGGCAGCATCAATGATATTCTTTTGATACCGGCAGCGAGCAGAGCGGCGAGAAGAGGAGGACCCAGGTTGCCGGAAGCCTGGATATTACCGTTATGTTAGCTTTGACTGATGGAAAGAGAGTTGGATATGTTGGTTGATGGGAAGGTTTGTTTGACCTACACCTACGACGGTGACATTCTTGATTTCCGTCATGATATTATATTGAAGAGTTGATAGCTTAACAAGTGATACCGTGTTTTGAATCGCTGTTATCTGGATATTTCCATAAGTAGGAGGTAGTCTTTTGCTGCACCCAGTGAGTTATTTGAGTTGTTTGAGAGGTTCGAAGGAGCTATATTTATAGATTTCAACCTCCTAATGTTTGTTGTTCGGCCGGCATTCTCAACGGTTGGCATTGAGAGCCCTTCAACATGATTGCAATGCCTTAGATCTTGCAAAGAAGCCTCTTTGATGTCGTGATTGCATCTTCACATGGTTGAACAAATGCTGGGTAATCTGACAAAAATTGATAGAAGCTTTTCACGCAACCATTACACCGAAGCAACGTGTTCTCTTTCATCTCTGAGCTATATGTACCTCTACGATTCGTAAGGGGATTAACGTAAACTTTTAGCATTGGCTGTAATAATGTAGGATATACCGAGGCAAGCGAGGACTTGCAAGATCTGACTCCATTTATCAAGCTTTATAGTGTAACACAAAAAAGTGCGGTCGAGTTACACCGGTTCCAGAGACATGCTCGCAAGCCTGGGGTTGCAGTGGCGTTTCTTCGTGGAGTTTCCAAACCCCATCCGTGGTTAACGGGACCGGAGAGCTTCTGAGGTCTCGGATTCACCGTTTTTGCCGCGGGCGATTCTCCCAACTGCTCGGGAGATCTACTGAAGAGCGAGCTGAACGGAATTCTTTCTTGGAAAGGAATTTGTTTCCGAAGCCATCAATAGAGTCTTTTCCAACCTCCAGCGAACGCTCGCGAGCCCACAGAAGCAATACCGGGTCTTTAAACCTATTTGATTCCAGCTTCAGCTCATTCAACAATATGCTAAGTCGAAGCTTTTTGGCTAATAGATTCAAATCGGCAGAGCCGACCTCTTTATAATCAACTATTTTATATACTCATAGGGGAGTAAATACTATCAAAACAATTTCGTATTCGTCGACATGAATCTATTCGAACTATGAAGTGGTTAAAGCACTATACCATTGATATTTTATTTCCTACTAAAGAAAACGTTTATTCAGCAGATACAGAGTCGAAGAGATGGTTGTAGTCCCAAACGATACGAGTATATATTAAGTAGAATGGATCAGCGGATATTAAATGTGAAGGAAGTTGTGTATCAGCGGAAGAGGTATTGTATCAGGTCCTTCTTACCTTTCCGCTTAACGCTATTTCAGTCTATTCGTGGCGCAGGTCCGTGTGTTCTCGAATCTTCGACTCTCCCCACCCCTTCAGGGTTGTGATTTTAATACCGACGATAGCCGTTCTTCTCAGGTAATTCGAAGTGCCCCGCGGTTGAACATAAATATTCACAAGGCGTTCTAGACGGTCATCAGGCTCGAACCGAAGTTCGGCTGAAGGTTCATTGAACCCGAGCTGTCCCAGCGCCGTCCCATACTTGGGCGTTCCCGACCTATATTGTATCTTCAAGGCCCAATCTTGCCCAGCGTCCTCGAGGGGACGACGCTGCGAGCAATACTACGCTCTGTTAGGGCCTAGACAGTGATACAGAATATGTCATCTAGCTCTGCGCTCGAGCGGTAATGAGGTAGACCACCAAGGCTCAGGCGACGCTCCTCAGGATATCCAGGGTGATATGTAATCTCGGCATTGAATATCACTGGAAGCTAATGCTCAGAAGCTTGGGGGTCCTATCAAGCGCTGAGAGTGCCCGTATCAGTACATCAAGCTGAGGCGCGGTGACAGCTTTGTAACAGGTTCCGACTCAGTTATCATGCCTATTGCGGTGAAGTAGTCGCCTTCTTTGGGAAAAACCACCTAATTATTCATATATATAAAAAAAGCGTTAGTCCTGAAGGTTCTACAACATTGGGTCGTTTTAGGGCCACATACTGAATAGAAAAAACCGTAGAACCCAGTAATGCGGAACCTGGGCTCAGAGGGTGTTGGGCCAACTTCTTCAATGACCATGACGTGCGCGTGAGCCTTCTGCTTAAGCTTGAATAAATCTATTGTTCTCAAAAGGTTATAGATCATATAATATGAAAGAAAATTTAAATAGGTCAAGAAGACTTTGCCTTAATTTACCGTTATGGCCGTCAAGGTATTGTCATAATGATCCGTGTACAAGTCGAGACTGGCAATCCTTTCATTAAGGTCCGGGCACATGAAGAAATCTTCGAAATCTACCATATATAAAGGTGGAAACGAGAAGAGGGTGAGTGTGCTTGGCCATAGACGGAGGAAATCAAGTCCCGGGTCTGTTGACAGGTCTTCTGGGAATCCCTGGATGAGCAGGAGTGAAGACGTCGACATTCAATCTTGAGTGCGCAACGATTGACGATGCTTTGTAATACAAGGCATGATTGATGTTATTTTCGAGCTCTGTTTACAAGTCAGTATTGTAGTTTTGATCAACTTGAAGTATTTGAGTGAAAATCCATACGTCGAAGCCAAAACACAATCTACGGATAGGATTGTCTGTACGTCGTGCCGCGAGCTCCGCAATAGCACAGTCGTTGTCAAGATTTCGTTCCGCTGCGAGCGGCCTCATCTTACCACCGGGGGCGGAAAACGCGATTTCATTGATCCCAAATGGGCTCACGGCGATCTTCAGAGCGAAAGATCTTGGGACATCGTAACGATGCTCACGTGTCGGAACAATAAAGCCGATCCCGCTTTCACTAGAGGAAGAGAATCATAGACCACTGGCAAACTCCATTGCGTCCGAACCAGTGTATGAGATTCCAACTCTGGTCACGTTCGAGGGAATATCTATTAACCCCTCATAAAGCTTCTTGCTTCCCTCAAAGTAACCCTTATCCGTGTTGGACCTACTGACAGCGTTATACTGCGCCGATGCAAACAGTCCTTTCTCAAATATTCTGGTATGCTGCCAAAGATCAGAGATGTAGTGGGAAGTTTGGGAATGTGATCAATATTAGTTGACGTGAGTTTGAAATATCAGAAATGACATCTGCAACTGCGCGACACAGGCTTTGGTTTCGTTTACGGTTCTTCCACGATCGGGGTTCTTTGCAGAAGCTACTCCATGATAAGGCCCACCGCAGCGATTAGGGGACATAGGCGCCGCAACATATCGCCGCGACATTGCTTGCTTTAGGGCGAGTTCCAGCGAAGAAAAAAACGAAGCAAATGGGAACACCGCGGATCGAACGTGGGATCTTTCGAATCGGCGGGTCCACCTGAGCTTTCTTAGAACGCTCGGTGTAACTTCACTCGAACGTTCTCTCAACTAAGCTATGTCCCCTTATTGGATTGTCGACTCAACATACGTTAAGACCTAAATAAAGCATCGATCTGTGGGGATTTCACTATGCTTTCAATTATTAACAAATTCTGCGAACTTCACAGAATTTACAACCCTCTCCCACTAAAATAATAAATTTCGTAGAATTTACAAAATTTCACGGAAATTACTCGACCTTAATCTTACTAAAATCTGCGAAGTTAAAAAATTAAAAATTTCGCAAAATTTATATACAAATTCTATAAAATTTTTAATTTTTTAACTTCGCAGATTTTGCAACCTCAGGATTTCGCAGAATTTGAACAAGTCATAGTGTTGAAAGAATTGTGCTCTCAACCTAGAAGTTCAACATATAATGAGGTATGGACAAAGGATTCCGATTTCCATCTCAATAGATAGCAAGACGTAAACGGCTATGCATGTTACAGATTACACAAAGGGATACTGAAATGAAAACCATCTAGGATCATTTGAACTTCGTATTCGTGAAAGAATTTGATCTGATAAGCCCTATAATAACTATGAATTGACTTTTTTAATATACGATCATTCAAAAGACAACAGAGCCTCCCAGAAGAGAAGAGATTATGAGAACACATCTTAGGTTTCGCGCGGTGTGAAGCTAGAAGTCGTGCTGGAGACAAAACTTGCCATACTTCTTGCCATCGACCACCACGGTGAAGATTGCCTCAGCGGACTTCAGGGTCATCTCAATAGTGATCGGGCAAAGGTAGTGCATCTTCCCGCTAACGTACTTCGTACGGAATAACGACTTGGGAACGTCTACGATGTCGTATAGTAGGGTTCCAAGTTCATCAACTTCTGTTGGGAGGGAAGACGGTTAGCAGAATATTGACTGATCTACATTGCTTCAATGAAAGGGAATCACGGTTTCTACGAGAAGGGAAAGGAGAGTCGTACTGTAGCTTTTGGCGTAATCTGGAGCGTCCTCAAACTTGCAGCCTTTGAGATGGATAGGGAAATTGTAGAAAGATCGTCTTCGTCGAAGGTCACGGAAGCGGGAAATTTCACCACCGATTCCTCCGTGACATCTTGTCCCTAAAAGATTAGGTACCGTGTTAGTGAAAAAGATTACTTGCCTGAGTAGAAGTTCTAAATCTGTTGTTTGAGCGAAGCTTACTAATGGAGCCAACCATTCCATGCCTTGTGCAAACCGCTTGCCGAGGAAGACATCATTGTAACTCTCGTCCTCGCTATGCTTGCCGGGGACGAACTCCTTTCCTATCTTAAGTCCGTAGTGCGAACGCAGCTTGCGTGATCCTACGGTGGGGTTCAGACCTTGAAGAACTGCTCCACGGACAATCGCAGACCAACTATGTAACGAGATGGAGTAAGTATGAGACACAAACAAGCCATGGGTTGTTATTGAGATCACTTACGATTTTTCTGGATTGATGACGGTAAGAGGTGGACTCTGTTTCTTTCCCCAATCCTTGAGTCTATCGTACAGATACTGTGACTGCCCGAAACCACGACAAGAACTATAGTCTGATGCGAATTAGAATTGTGAGTAAGGATGACGTACTGCCCATGGGGCTTTTTCCGGCCCACATACCTTCAACTTGTTATTGCGATTGTTCTTCTTGGAGTTGTTGACTTGGACGCCGACTAAATCGATGACTTGATCCACGACGGGGTCGAAGAGACCAGCCATATCATCACTAGCAGGGAAAATATCACCATTAGTTTCTGGAAGTGTAGATAATAAGGAAAAGGGGTCGGAAACTGACCTGGTTAGATGTAATTCGTTGTCAAATATATTCATATCGTCGTCGTCATCCACATCGACCGGAAGTTCGATGACCCATTTATTCACGTTAGAGGTTCCGAACGTCCGCTTCAGGGCATCGAAGCGTTGCGCTAGCATGCTGCCTCTTCCCTTCCGCTTTGGGGTCCAAGTATTGACGTTATCGAAGGACGGTCCGATCCGGTCACGGAGGAGTTTGTGGAAGTTCTCATCAATATAGCTAGACCCACATTTATCGCCTACCACGACGATACAAAGAGAGAGTTAGTAAGAGATGTTAAGATGAAAGGGATGACGGTGTTTGTATACCTCCGCCTACAACGGACTCTTTGAGCTTTAGTGTTGGTGAAGTTGCGACGACTTCGTAGGTGATGAGATCCTATTGAAAACAGTGAGTTCCTGCTACTTTGTCCTGTGATGCGTGACGAAGTTTTCTCGATAAACTTACGACGGTGCCGCCGCCAGCGTCGACAATGACGAATTCCTCTCCGACCTCCATAGCCGTCATCGCACCATCGGATCGTAGATCTCCTTGAGTGCGTACAGTGCCGCGGCCTCGGGCTCAGATATAACCTTGATAGAATCGCCCGGCCTGCTGCCGAAGCCCGCCTTTTTGACAGCCGCCTTGGTGGCTTCCTGCGCTTTATGTTCCCATATAGCCGGAACAGTCACAATAAACTCGATCGGAGTAGAATAGAACGTCTCCGGAACCTGCTTCTCAAGCATGCTGAGGACGTGTTTGTAGAAAGGTTTTAGGTAGTCCGATGCAACCTCGAGAGCATTCTTGCCGTCAGGAAGCGCGATGCGAGCATTCTGATTCCCGGCATCGGTAGATCTTCCGCGGTGACTGGAATTGGTCTTGGTGCCTCCGGTTTTGGGATCTAATAGAAGCTTGAAGCGACTGTATATGGGAGAGTTTCCCTAGCCCCGGATCCCAATACGGCCGATGAGGTCGCCTCGTAGCCCCAGAGCGGATCCTCACGTCCGGGCTGATAGCATATTTCCGTAGGAGCCTTCTCGTCGGCTTGGTTGATTTGACCAGGCCATTTTGTGATCACCTGAATCTCTTCTAGGAATGGTTTCGAGGTATGGCAGTATGCGGCACCTTTCATAAGGATTCACGAAAGTTAGCTTCACGTCCAGAGACTAGAGGTTTAGGGGAATACGATAGCCTCGGGACTAAATCTTTCTTACCGGAAATGTTGTTCGAAATCTATCCCCACGATGAAGCGATGCCTCTCCTGGTGTTGATCTAAATGATTTGGCATGTTCGTAAGGACAAGGTTGGGAAAAAAAAGTTGAGTCCTTGATCTGCTAAGAACGCTCAGAATGAAGCTGGAAAAGAAGAGGAAACAGCAATAGTGCTTGATGAGAATCGAGAAAAGAAAGAAAGTGTGATTTAGTTCATCATATTGAAAGTGACAGTCTTCTTGGTGACCCAATCTATCTCTTATCAGTAAGTCTCTGGATGATTTCCATGTGGGCTTAACGACCGGACAGACTCGGCGTGAAAACTTCTAGTCCCCTTATTCCTGCCTGGCATGAAACGACTCAAATCGGATCCACTGCGGCAGGAGCGAACGTACGCCAAGGCTGAGAGATTCAAAAATAGATTCCACCCAGGGTTGTAAAAAGGGATACTGAGTTTTGTTCTCGATTGAGGCTATCCTTGCGGTTGGAACAGAGTCCAAACAAGGCTTTCTATCATCGGGGGTTAAGGCTTTCGGCTGTTGAATCATAGGCATTTGTCACATCTGATCGGGGCAAAATCGAGCAACGTTTGAACCTCTCTTCTCTTGATCTATCTCCAGTGGCAAATATTGCAAGAATATAGCTCTCTTATCGACCACTCGAATATATCTTGAGCACGCGCGTCGTAGTGGTGTGTGTTCAATGCCGGATGCAAGCAAAACATTGGGTGAAGATACTGCAGTGAGGTCCACACCCACAGCCCCCACATCATCGCGGCGCAATCCTAGCAAACGAGGCTTTGGCCAGGGATGCATCCCGTACCTTCCATGTATCAAAGATGAAAGCCTTATGTACCATCTGTCAAAGCTTAGGAACTCTCGAGGAGCAGTAACAAATGCAAGGAAACAGGAAGGATTGATATTCGGCGGTTAGAAGCCTTTTCTTCAGCCGTGTGGGATCAGTCCACTAAGAATCCTGAACGTTGCGTTGTTGGCATTATCTTGTAGAAACTGGTGGAGAAGAAAGCGGGCTAGTTTTTTAATAGCCCTGGATGTGTCTGAACATGGGTGACAATTTTGAAAGCATGGCAATTGTATGAAGGAAGCCTCTATGACGAGAATCTTCATCCTTGCCTAGGCTTCTTCCGACTGCCCTTATAGCCTACCACTGCTGATACCGGGACGAGTATTTCGTCCATAATTTCGCTTGCTGGACTACCAGTCTTCCAAATCCAACACCGAAGCATAACTTCACCTCAAGATCATCAAGCATTCTACGAAACCGCTATCATATCACCGAGTTTTACGCGCATTCCTGTTATTGATGAGCAACGAAACCATGCCACACTCTAAGCACTTCGATACTGAAGGTGAAGGTGAAGATATCGGTTCTCTCTCAGACAATGCGACTTATTCCCCTCCGAGAAAGAGAAAATCTCAATCTCGTGAATTCAACCTGAAAGGCCCTCGACCGAACAAACCTACCGTGGGAACTCATTACATTAGCTACGAAGTTGGTTGCTACTCAGCTGGCACATATGTTCGACCGCTCCCCGCGGAGCCCGGGCGGTCAAAACGAGTTTCACTAAGTGGGACGCTCTCGTGGCAGCGCAGGTCGCGGCCCAGGTTGCGGCCGAGGAGGAGGCGGCGAGGAAATATAAAGACCAATTTGCCCCACCTCCGCCGCCCCAGCTCATCGTGCTGAGCACACGATCGAAGTGGACGACCCAGAACATCACCACTCGGCGCCATCGACTACGGGAGGATCCGGTTCCGGGTGGTTATCTGGTCTTTCTTCGTGGGAAGACAATCTTCTTCCACGATCCTGATGCCTCACGAGCGGAAGCAAGACTGAAATCAGAAATTACTGAGCTCAAGGAGTCTAAGTCCGAGCTCAAACAGGAGCTTCGAGGGCTACGGAAGCAGAACGACGATCTAAAACACCGCTTGTTAAAGCTGAGCCCTCCAAGAAAGAACTCGCCGAATACAAATATCACTACAGCCAGGCATGCAAGGACGTCAAAAACAAAGATAGACAGATTGCCGACCTCAACACCCTTCGAGTAAAGACCAGAAAATTTACGCGCACACCATCACACAGCTCGAAGCTGAACTGCGCGAAATGAACTCGAAGATTCAAGCTCGAGAAATGGAAGTTTCACACCTTCAGGCGCGCGAATTCTCATCTAATCGAAGGGACGACGATGTCGTCCTTACGGATGATGCCAAACTGGCGATAGAGGATGTCTTTGTGACGAAACTGAACGCTTGGTCTCGTGAATATTTCCGTGTTAACAAGAGAATATGCCTGAGCTCCTGAGAGCCCTTGACGAAATGCAAGCTCCGTCAGCAGGAGTGGCTGGAAGTGTATCACCCAGCAATAATGCCGGCGGCGATGCGGAAGATGACGGTGTCATGGTTGAAGTTCCCGGAACGGGTGAACTATGGAGGGCGTCGAGGCCCAAAATACCACCACCATAGCCAGTGGCAGCGACAACTGTAACAACCCCAAAGAACACCACCCACCACAGAAAGAGAGAGTCTCAGCGGGGCTTGAACCATTTTTGACTGCTCTCGCGAATATTTCTTGGGACGTGCGAGGACTCCTAGAATCAAAAGGCGCGTTCTTCGCCAGTCTTGTTCAGCCGTTGCCGCTCATATCTGGCCCGAGAAGTGCTGGCCAAGCCTTTCGCCGGATACGAATTCGCGCCAGAGATTGAAAGTATTTGGAGGAGCAGACTGCGAGGTAGGCCTACATCATCATCCACGGCGTGAACCATGAGTATATCCTGTGACTAACTTTGACCCGAAAAGTGAATCGCCTGGCCGGAAATCGCTTTCGAAGCGATATGATGAAAAACCTTCTCGCAACCTCGAAGCGGGGACTCAACGGTGAGCCGAGCGACGAAGAAACCCGACAGAGAGATCTATACCTTGAGAATATCGTTCTTGAAATCGACAAGATTGTTTCTCCAGTGGCGAGATTGTCAGCGGCATTCAAGGAGGAATCTACGGAAGCTAGGCAGCGCGAGTTATTCCAGATCGCTATCGCTTGCGATCTTCTCACGAAAGACTGGAACAAGCGTCTTTTCGACGTCACTATTATCAACAAGGAATGGCTGGAGAAGAATAGGGGCTCGCCGAAGGCGCGAAGCTTTTTGAAGTCGTGCGGAGCCAAAGCTCGAAAGCGCCAGAGCCGGGATGACGGGGTCGATGACACCACTGCAGGAAATAGCAAATCTCGGACCAGGAAATTCCGAATGATTATGGGCTTGGTTGTCTGGGATTCGTCAAGACGGGGACGGATGACGGGTGCAATTTCGGCAAGGAGGAGGTCTGGGCGAAGGGGAAAGTGATCCTGAGTGAACAGTGCTCGAGCAGGAGGCTCAACTGCCCGGAAGTTTCCATCCGCGCAGTGCTGTATCAGGCGATTCCGCTTTCGTCATTTAGTGAATGTTTACTAGTGCTCATAACAACGCGAACCAAGCGTTGAAACAATTTAATTTGGCTTCTGTTTGCTTTCTTTTCACCTGTTGCCACCTCTTACGAAAGTCTTGTTATACATTTGTTATAGCGGCTGGTTATGGCGGCTGAACTGCGCTTCAGAAGCCTCATGTTAAAATGTACCACCAATGTACCTCTTGCTTATAGGCAAAGTATCCTGTGATATTCCTAATATTACCGAGTGGCTTCGCGCAGCATGCATTGATTTCAGTGTTGTATTACGAAACATGATTGTACTTTCCGGATTACTGAACCACCCCCACCTTTTCGCGTCCGAGTCGCCAATGGCCGAGTCTGCAGGAATGGCTTACTCGATTTGATCGTTGAGACACCCTCCCAATTAGAATGTTGGTGAGACAGACTGAGAGTGGATGAGAAGGCTGAAGGAGTATGTACTATGTAGCAAGCATTTTGGTTCTGGATCCTCGCATATTATTCTCTGATCCGCTGGCGATTTTGTACAACGTGATGAGAGTTATTGATCTTTTCTTCAGTATTGAACATAGGGGACTCTAAAAGCTGTCAATATCCTGGTTCCTCTTAAAAACGACGAGTTTCGAAACCCTTCAACTAACTGAAACTGACACAGAAACTACACCACCAGTGGACCTGTGATTTCATCTAATTGCTTGAATCTGTTCCTCTCCGTTATCTGCCGCTAGCGCTCACCTGTCGACCCACCATCCGCATGCGTTCGCGGGTTTCAAGAACGAGGCGGTGATTGCCGTCATGGGCGTGACAGGATCAGGGAAAAGCAATTTCATCAAAATTATGACAGACGATCCTGAAGTGGAAGTGGCCATAGTTTGAAAGCTTGTATGAGAATTTCTTGAGTAGGATTGCAATCATTCCGGCAAGCGGCTAACCAGGTTTCTCTATTGGAAGGTACTCAGCATGTTTCGTGTTACGGTCTCGTCCTGGATGATGGTACAAAGGTTACGCTTGTCGACACTCCCGGTTCGATGATACCTATCGTACGGACGCACAGGTTCTAGTGGAGATTGCCGAGTGGCTAGAACAAACATATGTCGCCGATAAGAAGCTGTCCGGCATCATCTATCTCCACCGAATCACAGACCCACGCATGGCAGGGTCGGCTCTGAACAACTTGTTGATGTTTCGCAAGCTGTGCGGAAAGGACGCCATGGATCACGTAATTCTCGCTACCACTCACTGGGACAAATTTGAAAACGATATTGAAACGGCTGAGGAGAGGAGGTCGAACTCGTACAAGAGGAAGGTTTCTGGGGCGACATGATTGAGTGCGCGCTCGGCTTGCTAGATTTCGCGGCACGAAGGAAGACGGGTTGGAACTTATAAGGTTCCTCGCGGGTAAACAACGGTAGCCATGAACATTCAGAAGGAGATGGTGGATGAACAGAAACCAATCCTGGAGACCGAAGCCGGCAGCGCTCTGAACTCGCAGATAGTGGCTCTTGAAAACACCACCGCGAGCAGTTGGCACTTTGGAAGTCCAATGGACCCTTGCCTTGGAAGAGAAAGATGAGAAACTGAAGCAGATGCTGGCCAAGCAGAGGCAAAAGCTAGAGAAGAAGATCGAAAACCTCGAATCTTCACAGGTTGTGCTGGCTGAGGAGCGTCGGTCTGAAATACGCCAATTAGAAAACAATTGGCAGCGTAAGATCATGGAAATGAGCCAGGATATCAAGGCCGAAAGGGAAAAGCATGAAAGTGAGCTAAACGATATGAACAGCAACGGCGAGAAGAAGTGAAGAGCATCGAGATGAGTCTACAAGATAAGATGCAAGAGTTGGAGCAATTATATAGCGTGCAACGGCAGGAGTACTCTTCATCTGGCTCGTCGGGTTCCTTTTCCAAGCTGAGCCAGATCTCGGAAATGATCAAGCTGGGCTCAAGTGCGATATCACTGCTCAACAAGCTACTCGGAAAAGCAGTGGCTTCTCCTCAAGTTCAAGGATCATCGATTTAGATGCACCAGGTGAGTTCTGGCCGTCCTCCGGCCTCCCGGCTTATATGGACGACCGTGGCCTGTCCAATAACGACACCTTTAGCAAGGCGATAAGTATAGCGCAGGCGGTTGCGACCGCTGTAAGTCTCTTTACTAACCGGGAACATTCTAAAGCCGGAGCGATGTTTTATATTTAGGGTGGTAAGTGGTGATATAGCTTCAGAGGGCTTGCAGCCTGAAATAAAGCGATATTATTTCAAATATGGACATTCTTGCATGTTTAACAGCACTGTATTGCTGCTTAGCTTGTTCCTAAATGTTAATACATGCCTTATTCTTGTAACTCCGTGTATAATAGTCTCGCTTATAGTTATTTTTACTAAAGTGCTTGCTACATTATTGATCCATATACAAATGAAAAACGTAGAGGTTCAGTGAGCTTTGGAGACCAATTCAGGAGATATAACCCTCATGTCCACTCCGGGCCTGTCAAGCATCGCTTGCCCGACCAAGGTATAGCGGATTGTGCTCGAACGCACTTAGAGTCTCTGTTCTTCCATCTTTCCGCCTGACCGTAATCTCGAGATATTTCCCCTCGCCAGGCTTTGGATCCTGATACATCTCATTGTTCTCGGCATATACGGGGATCTTCCCCTCGTGGCTCATCAAGGACATGTATGCTTTGCGGATGACCTCCGGGTCCGTAATTTCCTTCCCACCCACACCACTTTGAGCACAGCAAGAACACCGTCGTGCTTGACCTCCGCACACTCGGCGGACCACCCAGGTGTATTCCAAGCTCCTACGTTATCGGACCTTGTGCCTTTGGCTCCGAGATGAATCGTTCCGTGCTCGAATCCCGTGCGCGTTTCCACGGTTCCGTCCTCGCGTCGGTAGACTATGCAAGCGGTCTTTCCGGACCAACAGCGGGGTCGAAACCGAAGTAGTTATTCTCGATGGGGACGCCTGTCTGACCGGAGCTATCTGCGGCAGAGAGGGTGGCTCCATCAATTGCGTCCTGATTCGTTACGATTCGACCGCCGTATGTGACGCGGATGATTTGAGCTAGCATGATGTGTGGAGTTTTAGATATAGTTCTTGCGGATATTGAGTTGGAAGGAAAGAGGCTAGTTTAGATTTTAAGTTTGTGAATGGGAAATCGAAAATTGGAGCGACGAGAGGACTCGATGGTGGCCTTGGTGGTTTGGAAGGAGGAGAGAAACACAGGGCTATATAAGCAGAGGATGGACTACAAATAAGTGAATTCATGAAGCTCACCCTATCGTGATTTTACGGTATTATTCCGTATTGCTTTTATGGCCAAATATTTCATTCGTATACTACCTGGAGTAATTTCGCGGCATTCGGCTTGAGAGGGGTAGCTGAGATGCCTGCAGGATCAAATCGGAGAAAAGGGTAAATTGCGACGATTCCAGCTGAAACTCGCCCGCCGTGCATATAAAGAGGGGCTTTTCAGCTCGGTACGAAGAGAGTCAACTGGGGCGAAGAGTAACTAGCAATTAGGACAAGACGAAGTACGACGATAGTTTTCGTCCCTGGAAATTGGAGAAGTTGAAGCGAGTAAGGAAGGAAAAGTAAAATCTGAGATGCAGAATTCGCCGGTGGTGTGGAAAAGCGAGAGAGACTGCGGTAATTAGCTCTGTTGCATTGGAGGTGAGACTATCGATGCAAAGTGGATATTATAATCTATCTTATATTTCGTAGAATAATATCGCATTTCAATTTCAGAGCTCATTTTCAAAAGGGATGAGGACATAATTACATTAGGATCGCATGGACACATGCTATAACTGTAATTCTTTCACAGCGAATGTCTTGTAGAAGCAGCCGTCCTCGAGGCCTTGCACTGAACTGAGCCTCCAACAGGAGAACCCAAGAAACAATAGACAGCAATGACTTCCGCAAAACAGTTTGAACGTAACGAAAATATACCACCTAAGATGTCGTGGGCTCCACGCGCCTCTGGGCTGAAAAAGGTTAATACGTGTCTAGCGGGTATTAAGCGACAAGACAAGCCGTTGCCTGGCATTAGCACCGAAGTAAGCCGCTGATCGTCACCTCTTACCTCTGAATTTGGAACTTCTCACGGCCAGTAATGGCGACTAAGTGGTGATTCTGCGGAACATGTTCGAAGACAACGACTTAAGCTTTTCTGGGCAGTCTAAAGGAGATAACGACGTCGACGGCGTGGATTATAAAACGCCAAAAAACTCTCCTGTACCATTTTTCTATAAACATGTGGAGCCAATATGCGAGTCTGGCCGGAACCGGGTGTTGAAACAACTTGGCCACGCATCGTGCCTCAACCTCAACTCTATTATTCCGCCTCCTCTCCTGATATTTGATCCGTGATCCGTGATGGTGTTTTCGAAAACGCTGTGTTCAAATATTTCGATCCGTTTTTGTAGTAATCTAATAATCTCCGAGTATTCGCGATATACTCACATTGTCTTGTTGAGGCCTCAATCTATTTACCAACTTTGAGAGAAAGTTCAAAATATCCCCACACTTTATTACTGGTGAACTTGGCGTATAGGAGGTTCGAAGAATCGCGTGTGGAGACGAGTTGAAGATAAAGGGACGAGATGTATATAAACATCTGGTTGATCCCCACCGCTTCAACCACAAGGACTCTCGTTTCTCCGCGCCGCAAGCATTTATCCGGAATCCGCTCAAACCTTCAGAAAAGGAAACAATAGTATTAAATACCAACGTAAATTCCTACTCCGCCAATGGTTGATTTAAGCGTTCAAGGATACCCTTACGTGGTAAGTGATAGAAGGTCTTACCCCAGATGAGGTACAAGCATTCACTAACGCGATATTTAAAAATAGGTATTCGCGTGGTGTCTGTCGCGACCGCGACGCCATTTGTCGCGGTTCGGTTGTATGTACAGTTCCGCTTTCGATACCGGCCATGGAGGGAAGGCGGGTCATCCTGGCGTGAGCGGAACATCAACATCTCCATCGAGAATGCAGGCCATTACTTCAGGTAACGCTACGACCTCAGCAAGGTCAGTGACGCTGAGGAGATGCCGCCGTTGATGGGTCGGTTCCTGGATGAGTTGCTTTACAAGCCTATGCTTTATGCTTGCAAGGTGGCGTTGCTGTGACTTTACGGTGATCTGGTGAAGGGGGAATACTTCCCGAAGACGTGGTCGTGTATCGTCATCACTTGGGTTCTAATGCTATTGGAAAGCTTTGGCAGGTGGGTTCTCTCAAACGCTTTCAAGTCTTTCCATTCATGCTCAGGAAATTGACTAACAACCTCTCCGTTATGTAGATACTTCTCGCCTGCCTTGAGGTCAAACCAGTCACTGCGAATTGGTTGTGGTCCCAAACAAGACCTTCTTCAACACCGACTTTTTCAAGCGGACAAATCCATACGAGTTCACTAGCTGGTCCATCCACCTCCTGACAGACTTGCTCGTTTAAGCAATCCCCTTCGCCATCCTGCGCAGCCTCCACAACCTCATCCACGGGAGAAGAAGGCGCAATTGACATGTTCGCTTTTGGATTCCTGAACATCCTGTCCGCCACGATACTAATGGCTGGGGTAATCTATTCTGTTACCATGATGGGTATATGTCAGACCTTCTTCGCGAATCGATGTTCAATGCTAGCGCGTTTTTGTACCTCTGGCAGGCCAGCAGTGCAATGATTATCATATGCATGCCATGTTGCCGCCGACTGTTGCGTGGCACAAGCACGGAAAGATTAAGAGCAGAGCAGGGGTCAAGCTGGAGGACAACCCGGCCAGGAAGGCAGAATTAATTGGTGTTCCACTTGAGGCGGACGTGGAATCTGCCAGTGGGTCGTCGCAGCCAACACCTAGTATCGAGAAGACGCTGTCGGCTGTGTCGGAAGAGAAGTGATGCACATAGCATATCGGTAACTGTGTTTGGACAGTGAATTACGAAGGAATCCGGGAAGCGGAAAATTCGAGGAATGGAAAATATAATTCGTTTCATTGAAGTTAATGCCTAATGGCAAAATCTGTACTAGAACGCTTCTTACGCCTCGAAATACGCGCCTTGCAATATATGCTATCCCAACCGGTTAATATCGAGCCATCTTTGGTTATGTAACACTGCCAGTTCTTACCTTGAAATTTATATGAACCGAGTCGCCGGGTAATAACAAAGCGTATTGGGATATTACTTTAGTGCGAGGCTTAGAGAGGTAAACTCGTTAATGAAACTGGAGCTTATTGTAACTAGCAATATTTCCCTTTCTATTTAACTACCTTTTTTGAAGTAAAATAATTTCGGACATAAGTAATGATCACGATCGCGGTGGAAGAGGGTTTACTAGCCCGGTGCATTTATAACACATTGAATCCTTATCAACCACTCCCCTCTCTTCCCCCCCGCTTCCTCCTCCCTCCCCCGATTGTTCTTCTCCATTTCGTATACATTTCTCTATTCTCCCTTTTTAAGTTACATTATCGGAAATAGCAAGCTTTTAAAGGGTACAACATGGTGTTTTCATTGTCGAGTCTAGTTCTACTTACTATAGCATCTATCAATGCAGTTTCGAGCACTCCTATAATTTTAGATTATAGAACCCCAATTTGGGAAAAGCAAGCTTGGCGAAGTTCAGCTTCCAAAGAATACAATCCACTCCCCATCACCCCTACTTTATCTCTTGAAGGAGCCCATATAGTGCTCGAGAACGTGGATGATAAGCTCGGAACTCAGCACACGGTGGAGATCTTTGGTATCCAGGTGGCACATGTCGAATTAGTTGGCAAGTCCTGCAACAAGCCATTACAAAAGTCCATGAAAGATTTGCGGGGCAAGTACTATCACGAAGGTGGGTGCTTTCATGATTTCGATATTTAAAATCGCCTTTCGTGAATTCGTTACGTATATTGTTCTTTACATTCTAACGTCTTACAATCTTACTTTTTTCCCAGAATCGAAAAGAGCTTTCTCACTTTGGGCTTTGACCCTCACGGATCTCGAAACCTCTACTACCCATACTTACTCAAAGAGAAGACTACCGATTCTTCCTTATCAATAATAGGCTTTATTATATAAGAGAACTAAGTCTGGGTGATGAAGTATTGAAGGCGCCTGGCAGCGGGTATAGCTGCGTAAAGCTGGGCTACTCCAGCAGGAATGTGGCCGGCGCGAAGGGTGTTGCTGAACTGCGCTTCGCTCGAGAGGCTAATGCTCTTTTCAGAGGCGAGCTATTATTTCCGATGATAATGTTCGACAGCGACAAGTTAATGAGGTTAGGTAACATATACAAACGAATGGGCCGCTGGAGTATTTTGTCAGAAAGCAGTTCCCAGCTCCAGGTGAAGTGGGTGATTACGCTAGTTCTCGGTGGACTTTGGGCGCACCGACTTGCTGGGCGAAAGTCAAGTTAAAAGAGTTTTCCCCAGTATGAAGACGACTATTATGCTTTAATTATGCTGTTTATTCGCAATGCTGGGTTGGAAGATTGTTGGACATATACGTTTTTGTATGCTTATTTATATATGTAAGAAAGCCGGAGAAGGAAACAATGAAACTAGCTTCCATTCTTCGAGTTGTTAATACTTATTTTCATTTTACATAGCTCTTTGTAACTGTGGTAGTATGGGTAGCATCTTCTTAGTTATATTAAGGGAAACATGCTACTTTTCGATACGCAATTTGTTAATACTTAGCGCGTTTATAAACGGCGACGCTAATTAGTTCGCCGCTTAAAATTTACCTATTTTATAATTACGATACGTACTCTTAAACTTTAAGCCTTTAAAGCTCCCGAACTCTATAATAAATTTAATTGTTTAGCGTACCGTCGGATAATATTTAGCGAGACGATCCCGTCGATATAGATATTAAAGAGTTTTAACAGAGTTTATAATATTAGCGACGTTTTAAAGCGTAAGTCTTATAGCTATTATCGAGATAAAACCTATTTTAAAAAGTCGATAATCTTTTATTAATTATACCTTTTTTTCTTCTCTTTTTAGCTTAATCTCTCGACTTTTTTAACTTTAACCTTTTATAACTACGTTATAAACTAAAGCTCGTATAAAATTGTTTTTAATATTCTTAAATATATAGCTTTATATAGTTTCTTTTCAGCGGTTACGCTATAGCAGTATAGGGATCGCGAAAATTATAGGCGACGCTTTTAGGCTACTGGTTCCGCGGCTTTTAGCTTTTAAACTCTCGCGATACTTTACTCTATAATTAGCATAATAGAACCGCTTATTAGGGCTAATATATAAAGAGTAGCGATATTAAGCCGTAGAAAATTACGGTAGTTAGTTTTTTTCGCGTGTAGGCTTAGCTAAAGCTAGTAAAAATTAGAACTTTGCTGGCGCAGATGTATGGTACGATATCTAATAATGTAGGATAGGATCGAACTTATAGATTTAATTTACAGAACTAACTAAACTAACTAAAGGAATATACGATACTATATATAATAAACTAATAATACTATAATCTTAATATAATATATATAGTCTACCTCGACGGCTCATAGAGCCTTATCGTCGTAATCTTCTTAATATCTCTAGCTAAGAACTTAATATCTTTAGCTAAAGTTTTTTATCTTTTAGCTATATAAGTATTACCTCGATACCTATAGATTTATTATACCTCTTTAATATATCTAATAACTAGTATCTTCCCTTATTGATAATATTAATAATCTTTATTTATTTTTTATATCTATAGGCTTTATAGCGCTATTATAAAATATCTTTATAAGCGGTTTAGTAAGTATATCCTATAGGATGAAGATCAAAATTGTCAATTGCATGAAGAACAAACTATCTACCGAGGGCAGTATCCTGCCGTTTATATATAAAAGGAATTCTATATAAAACGAATCTTTACGATATTAATATCCTCGTATCGATATATACCGTTTATTATAGAGCTCGGCCGAGGTCGGTCGATATATAGCGCTATAGGTAATTCTCGATATATTTATATCGTTTAATATTCCTTTACTACTTATATCTAACAGCCTTCCTTACCCGCTACGGGCCGAGGCCTCCCTATTCTTTACGATCTAGGATAGGGCGTACTCCTAGCGCTTACCTTAGTTTAATAAATATTGGCAGAGCTAGCGGTTTAGTAAATATATCGGCGACGTTATCGGCCGATACGACGCGCGCTAGCGTGATCTTATAATCTTTAATTTTCTCTCTAATAAAATAATATTTAATATCGATATACTTAGTTCGTTTATTAACGTTATAAGCCGCGTTTATAGCTAGGTAATAAGCGCCCGTATTATTAATTTTTAATTTAACGGAATTATCTTCTCGTTATTAGTAGCTCTAGTCTATTAGTTTATAAGTAGACTTAACTAAAGTATCTTCTAAGTTATATTATCTTTTAAGTCGCGGCGCTAAATATCATATATTCTACCTCTGTTATTAAAATAGCGACGGTAGTTTATTTATAAGATATAAACGATACTACTTTTTTATATATTATAAAGGTATAGCTATTAACTAAGCGGCGATTTTTAGCTCGAGCGAAGTTACTATCTATATATTTCTAAGGCTATATCTCTCTATCGGTACTACTCGGGCTAAAGTGTAGGCTATATTTATGCGTCCTCTATAGATAGCGTAGTAATCGCTATATCGCGGTATATTATAAGTCCCCTAAGTAGGTAGTAAAGATAGCTAATTCTAACTAAGCGAAGGTTAGTTTTAGGCGCGTCTAAACCGTTAGATATTAAGTTTCTCTAAGTTTACTATAATAGTTCTCTAGTCTAACGATTTAATTCTTCTTAGAACGGCGTAGCGCGGATATTAAACTATTAATATCGTTACGACTACGTAGTTCTATATACTATAACGTTAAAATAATCTATTAATATACGTCTCCTACGATAAGTATATCGTTTTTTATAGTAATTTCTCTCGATTTAAGCTTTTAAGAAGTATACTATATCGTTAAATTATTTAATATTAAGCTATTTAAATAGCTTTTTTTTAATCTATCGGCTAGTTCGTTATATATAATAATAAGTAAGTTATTAATAAATATAAAATATATATATTAACGCCTTCTGTATTAATATCTCTTAAGTTATAGTATATACCCGTATTATAGGTAATCGATATAATCCTATATTAGTTAATACTTTATAAAATTTATTATTTTAGATTAATAGCGAGATGTATAGACTATATATTAATTTAGTAAGTAGAGTAATATATTATACCTTCGTATATTAGTTTATTAAGAATCGTTTATATTAATATATACTCTTTAGGCGCGAGTATATTTACTTATTAATTAGGCGCTAGATCCTCTCTAAGAAATATAGAGGTAATATCTCTATATCGTACCTCGAGATCTAACGCGGCGGCTACCGCTAAAATAGCGCGGGCTATAGAGAATTTAACGACCAGTAAAATATATATCGTTTTATTAATCTTATAGATAGCCTAGAACTACTAGTCTTACCTTATAGCGAACGATCTTTCTAAGCGTTTTATTTATAGCGAAGTATCTACTTTAGCGGTAGTAAACGCTACTACTCAATTCTTTTATATCTATTTAAATTAGTTTTATACGTTATATTTTTCTAGCGAGAGTAGTTCTTTCTTTATTACTACCTACTATTCTACTTTTTTAGCGATTATATTATCTAAGCGTAGATAATAGTATCTAGATCTTTAATATTCTAATATATAGCGAGAGCTACCGCGTTAATAAAAGTTAAAAAGCTACTTTAAGCGGCGAGTATAGAATTATCGTACTTAATCTATCGCGGTAAATTTAATCTAGCGGTTATTATAAAATAAGAGGTTTATAATATTTTACGCTAAATTAGATTATATACTTTAACTATTTTACCGCTACCTTAAATTCTATATATTTCTTTTTCTATACTCTTATAGCGAGTTTATTAATAAGATAATAATTTTTACCTATATATTAGTACTAAACGGGTAGAGTTTACTAATATCTAGTTTATAGCCTTAATACGTCTTATAGGGCGTCTTACCGCGAAATACCTTTATAGATAATATATTCTTTAGTTTATAAATATATCGAGCGGCTTTTTCCTATAGATAAGCGGTAGATCTATATCGTAAAGCACTACGCGTATCTTATTTATAATAATTAGTAAAAAGCGTTCTACTACTCGTTTTAGCTATAATCGTTTAGCGCGTACCGCTACTACTTAATACTATATAAGGCTAGTATATCTTTAAATTTACTATCGTTTAATTAATCGCTATATTTATCGCCGCTATTATAATAAATAACGAGAATAGAGTATAACGATATTAAATCGCGGTCTCTTGAGTTAGAGCGCTTCGCGGTATATTTAATAATTTACGTCTTAATTTATTTATCTATATCTACTAATTATTCTTTTTATTACTATATAGAAGTATCTAGCCGTATCGAGTCGTATCGTTAACTATATTATTAAATCTACTACTATTTTTTAAACTCTATTATTTACGGGGCGCTATCTATATATCTACGTAAATCTTTATAGAGGTATAGTTTCTTAAGTACTAACGCTTGAGCGTCTAATAGTATATACTTACCTATTATATATACTTTATAAGAACGTTAAATATACGTACCTTCCTAATAGTTATACCTAGATCTTTAATAAACGGCAAAGATCGATTTATTTAAATAATTAGCGCCTAGTACTTCCTACGCTATTTACTTTATTCTTATAATAAGCGCCTATTCGCTATATATCGAGCTAATTTATAATAGTTATTATTTTCTATATAACTATTAGAATATCCTTCCCTACTTAAACACTTAAGAGCGATTTTACCTATTTTATAATATTAAACGTAGTAGTATATCTTAATCCGAAAGATTAAACGTTAGTCTCCGTTAACTAATTATACTACTAATAGTAGCTTAGCTTATTTAAATTTTTTAATAATAGACGTCGGTTATTATAATAACTCGGTATTTATTATTAATATTTACTTTAAGGCGTACGTTTCTAATATAAGTAGCTAGAACGACGTAATCGTCTTCTATACGTACGCGGTAAGACGATTTAAGCTTATATAACTCCGCGAAATCTCCTATTATTATAATATAATTATTATTTATTTATCGGCGTACTACTAACCGTTATTTAAGCTAGTATAGTACGCCTCGTATACTATTTTAAAGTATCGTTATTTTGCTTATATTCTATGGCTTTATATTTAGTCTTTATCCTTTTATAGTTTACGGCTAAGGCGGCGCCTTCTAGCTTTATAGGTAGGCGCGGTAGTTAGCGGCGGGCTAGCGCAAAAGGAGTCTATCTCGTTCCTCTAGCGTTATCTAATAATACTACTAGCTAGCGTTATCTTTATAATTAAACTAGGTCTAAAATCCTCTTTATTATTAGCGTTAATTATAAGATAAACGCTTATAGGTAATAGTACATATATAGCTATATTCTCCGTATATAATATTATACCCTATATCGATACGCTTTACGGTAACGCGCCTTATTAGCTACCGCGCTATTAAATCCTCTACGACTAATAATCTTCTCTTAGAGAGTATCTACGCTATCTTAATTATTCTATTTTCTTTTACTACTATCGTATTTATTACTACTAATATCCTTATTACCGGCGTATTCTTATTACTATATTAGGCTATATTATTATTACTTTTATTCTTCTTTTAGCGCGTTTATATCGGCGCCAAATTTATCGTACGTAAGTTTTTATACTTTTTAACGTACTTCTTCTTACTTAGTAGGCTTATTACTTACTTAAGATTTATTATAACGCCTTCTACTATTATTAGTAACGTAATAGAGGATAATACGGTATTATACGACTTAAATAATTCTTTTAAGATATTCTTAATAAGCTAATTATCGTAAAATCCTAAATTAAGAGCCTTTAGTTTTATCTACTATTCTTTTCGCGCGGTTAATATACGTATATATAGAGTCGTCGTCTTCTAATATACTTATTAACTAAAGTTCTAATATTACCGATTCGCCTCGTTATTTACAAAATTTATAGATTTAAGGGCTATCTAAACGGCCTATACTCTTATTTATTAGCGTTAAAGTAATAAATCTACTTATTTTATCATAAAAGTAATAAGTACTATTACATATCATAATAGCCTATTTATCTTTACTAAGCTTCTTATCTAGAGTCTTAGATTTTTACGATAGTATTTAGCGAGCTTTAATATACGTAGTTCTATAAAGTATACGCTTTTCTAGAGTAGCTAGTCGCTACTCTACTTAAATGCGGAATAGGATTATAATAAATTACTTATTATATATATTAGATAGCTAGATATACTCGGCGCTATATAATAGGTATCTTCTATTAGAGTCGACGAGTATAATATTAAAATATTTACTCTACTGATAGCCGAGCGTACTTATAATACCTTATAATAGCGCGACGGGCGGCGAGATAAGAATAAAGTATTCCTTAAGAACATACTACGTTATAAGCTTCGCGACGTTACTATCTAAGATCTAGATTATTATTTAAGATAGTACGGATAGAGTTATTACTTTTTTTTTATAATATAGTTATACCATAAATAAGATTAAAATTATTAATTACATAAAGAATAAAAACTATTACCAAGGACAGTATCCTACCGTTTTATATTAAAAAATTCCATATAAAACGAATCTTTACGATATTAATATTCTCGTATCGATACATGCCGTTCATTACAGAGCTCGGCCGAGGTCGGTCGATACATATGCGCTGCGGGTAATTTCTCGATATCATTCGTGTCGTTTTGATGTTCCTTTATACTTACATCCAACATATCCGTGATATTATTCTCTAATCTTATATATTAAGGCTCGATAGTTCCTTTTTAAACTAATTCTCTTATGAAATAATTTATACGTTAATATACTTAAATTTTAACTATATATTTAAAATCTTTTATAATACTAATAGTAATTTTAATTATCTATATATATCTCGATATTATTAGAAGCCTTAAACTTAAAGGCTTACTGTATATCTTTAATATAAAGTACCTAGAGAGTTTCTCGTAATAGCTTTTCTATAGCTATATTGTATTTAAACTACTAATAGCTATACTATATTACTTTTTAAGTATATAAGATAGCTATTCTATTAAATATTATTATATGTCGGTATAGATCTATAAGTAAGCTATATTAGCCTAGTCGGCGTTTATATAATATATAAATTTAATATTTTATCCTATATCTTATAGATAAAATATATAAGTATATAGGTTTGACATTGGGTGGGTCGGGCGCCCGAGGGGGGATTGACCGCCCATGCTGCCCGTCGGGTCGCTACTACTAACCCGGCCCTATCGTGGCCATCGGATAGGAAATTCCTCCCAACCCACCCGATCCCTACCAAGAGCTAGGGATAGGTAGCTATCCCGTCCTACCGGCCGGGTCGGGATTAAGAAGGATACCGCCTTTTATATATCTCCTCCGGGATACTAAGTATCCCTACTAGAAATTAAGCTAATAAAGAAATATTATGTAAGTTTACGTATTTAATTTTTTCTTTTTACGTTTTATATTTATATATTTGTATTAACTTTCTTAATAAAATTATATTTAAAATAGTTTAATATAAAGACTTAAAATATATATTTTATCTTAATCTACGTAATATTTTTAATTTTTATAATTTAGATTTATAATCTATATTAATTAAATTAAAAGATCTTATTTTTAAACTAATTTATATAAAGAAAGCTATCTAAATATTTTATAGTTTAATTGTTTTATAGTCTTTTACTAGTAAATTATTACTTAATTTATATAATCTTATTATTACTAATATAAAGATAAATATTAAACCTACTTAAAAAATATTATCTACGTAATATATTAAGGTATCCCTATTTTTAAATTATCTTAAAAGAGAATTATTATATATAAGAAATAAGCGCGGCTAAAAAAACTAATAGTTTAATCTTCACTACTTTCTAAAGAGTTTCTTATCTTAACGCTAACGTATATTATCTTACTAGATCTAACTAATTTTATATAATCTTATTAATTAAACGTTAAATAGAATCTATTTAATAGTAAAGTCTTTCTTCTAGTACTTAATACTAAAAACTAACTTAGTAATTTTTAATCTTATTTAACGCTTTTACATAATATATATTAATATTTAATATATCTATATTTTTTATATATATATATAAAAAAATACTATACTTACTTTTAGGCTTACTTTGTAAGATTTTATATTTTGTTATTCTAAAACCGCTGTATAATCTTTTTTTATCTATTTTAATTAACCCGTAATTTTATAGTTTTTCTAATTATTCTTTAGTTATTTTTTAATTATTTCTTTAATTATTTCTTTTATAATTTCTTTCGTAGTTTCTTTTATAGTTCCTCTTATAGTTTCTTTTATAATTTTTATTCTTTTATTTACCGATAGCTATCTACTTACTATTATCTTTTTTTCTTTTTAACTACTTAAGTAGTACTATAGTATTAAACTATAAAATCGATAAGATCTAGAGAATATAATATATTTTAGATTTTAAAATCTATAAGTCTAGAATATCTAAACGTCGATAATATATAAAAAGAAGAAATAACTTAAAGAGTAAAGTATTTACTATTATAGTAGATTTTAGCTATATTACATATAAAAGAAAACTACTATTATAATATAAGTTTAAAAAAATTATTAAAAGACGTTTTTATTCGTTAAATATTTATTTACTTATTTTAAGCTTTTTATTTTAAATAATCTTTAAAAATTAATTTTTAGATATATAATTAATACGTATAAATTTAAAGTAAACTATATATTTTATTAACTATATATAAATTAAATATTGATAGAACTAGAAAAAGATATCGATTAACTTAGATTAAATTTAACCTAAAAGAAAATAATAAAAATAAAGAAAAAAATAAAAAAAAAAATTAAAAAATAAAAATAATATAATATAACTATTAAATTATAAAAAAGTTTTAGACGCTAATAATTAATTATTATCTAATTTAATAATTAATTTTATTATAGCGGGAGCCTTTATACTAAGATATATAATAAATAAAGCCTTAAAATAATATTAAAAATTTTAGTTATAGAGATTAATCATAACTATAATAAATAATATTTTATAACGAGTATATATAGAGAAAGAGGCTCGGTAAAGTTAAATAAAAAAAACTCTAATAGATATTAATAGAGTAGAGAAAAAAAAAAAAAAAGGAAAAAAAAAGAAGTACTAGTAATAAAAATTAATTTCTAAAGACGATAAAGATTTAAAAATTTAAAAAAAATTAAAAATTAAATAATTAAAGAGATTAGACGGCGTTAGAGAATAGCTTAAGAAAAAAAAGGAATTAGAAATAAGAGAGTAATAATAATAGTAAAAATATATATTAATATAATATTTTACCTATTTTATTTTAAAATAGTTTAAAAAATAATATTCCTAGTAGTAGTGAATATAGTTCCTTAATAAAAATTTTTTTTTTTAAGTAAAGTAGATATTTTAGTTTTAACTTTATAATTTATTAAAGTATAATAGTAGCTATAGCGATATATTAAAATATAATAATATTATACCGCTTAGGTATATTTTATAACGCTATAATATATAGAATAGTATTATATATAGTTATTTAATATATATAAAAAATAAAAAATAAAATAAAAAATAA